>CANYLF010466306.1:0-11462 GCA_948193215.1 Bocquillonia castaneifolia | reverse complement strand
ATCACAAGTACTTTTTCATCATTTCATAATTTTAATCAATTCACTTTTCTTTCATTCTCAACCATTCAAGTTCTCATTCAAAACACTGTCATCTCAATTCTTCCAACTTCTCACCAATTCACAAATTTAACAATACCACATTTTCAAATCATATTATCTAACAACACACATAAATGATCAAATTATGAGAAAGGTAATATATTCGCACATAGCCATCTTTCTCATAAATTTCACATATATGTGAGGCACAATACCATCACAACAAATTTATGAAATCTCAATTTAATCAATATCACACCATAATGACAATTCAACCATTTACATAAAAATTTCCAAAAATAAACAAATTCAATCACAATATCGGGCGGATGACTCATCATCATCAAATTATTTTCTTATTCATTCACAAATATAAATAGGTGGCCACCGACGAGACTATCCCATCTACTCAGTCTCTCCATCCCTCGACAGGCAGACATCCCGCCGGCTCAGCTTAGCTGAAACACACAACCCTTTTTCCCCGAGTCAATCCATGCTCATTTCAAATACAATCACAATCAATTCAACCCACAACACATCACAATTTCTCAATCCAGCTCATAAATTCACAAGTCAACTAATTCCACATCATTACATATTATAATCAATTTTGATAATTAATTAAATTATCTAAAAGAAAGGTTAAATGAAATGTAACCCGATCTCATCTTTTTTAATTTCTCATCTTTTTATTTGGAACAACCTCTTGTTGCCCAATCATAAATCATTCATTTTTTCCTCTTCACTTTTCTAGGGATAATCATAATTCAATCTCATCTTTTGAGTTACTAATTTCTAACCAATCATTTAGACAATCAAACTCTTTACCAAAATAAACCAATCAAACAACTAGTTCATCTCATATTCATAATATCATTTTCACTCAACAGTTTATTAAATTTTCACAATTCAATTAATTAAAATTTTCGTTTACTAATACCAAATTAATCCATCAGAAATATAGCAAAATAGCACACATAGTAATTTTTCATTTATTATACATAAATTTAATTAATTAATTAATTACCTACTAAATATACCATAATAATTAATTTGACCAATTTATTTATGTCACACAATAAATCAACATTTAGCATGCAAAACTCAATAATCCAGGGGTACAACCGGAGTACCCTCACACGCATAAAATAACTTATTTCCTCACCGTATTAGCGATTATATTCCATTCGGTCCAAATCCGATGATCTTTATCCAAAACCTATATGAACTAATGTTCAAAATAATTTTTACTTATTTTTGGGACACAATTATTATTCAAATTATTTATTTAAAAACACCGCTAAAATTATATAAAAAGGCTTTTAGAGATTACAGAGATCTAATCTTTGTATTTCAATTACACCATTAAGATCAAAATGAAAAATCGAATCTGGCGTATTTTGTCGATGAATAGTACCGTATACGTGAACAGTGCATGGCCCGCGGTTCAGATGGTGTCAGAATTAAATTCTGAAAACACCATTGTACTCCTCTCAAGCTCTAGATTACATATATATAATCAGTTTTATAAAAACAATAAAATGAATTTAACATAAATTGAGAAAATCTGTTTATAATTTCTTACCTCTGATCCGAAAAATTCTACCCGGTAAAACCCTGTCAATTGACCACTTAAAATGAAGTTTGAGAGACCAGGAATCTATAGAAACTAGAATCATTTGATTCTAACTCCATATGTGAAAAGTTATGGGAGTTAGAAATTTGAGAGAATTATATATATATACGTAGCAACAGATCAAGAAGAAGGCTCTTCTTCTTCTTAAATTTTTTTATAAAATGGTTAATTACCATTTTAACCCCTAGATATTTTGTAAAATTATAACTTAATCTTTATAGAAAATTTTCTTAAAATTACATTCGGACCAAATTGTAAAAATTTTCTTGTGCAATAATAGATATATAAATCTTCTAATATATATATATATTTCTTTATTATTTATTTTTTTATTATATATTATTAATATTATTTAATTTTTTTAGGGTGTTACATGAAAAACTAAAAAGCTTTTTACATGAAAAACTAAAAAGCTTTTTTACACATTTTCCTATAAATATTTTATTAAGTATTATTGACAATTACATAAAATTTTATAAAATAGACTTAAAAATAATAATTAGATATTTTAGGTTTAAAAATAAGTATATTTATATTTAATTTTAAAATTATATTATTTTTGAATAATACAAAAAATATATACTTAAAAATATGGCCTAATAGCAAAATAAATCAAACCTTTTAACGAAATTGCAAATTTAACCAAACTTTTTAATTTTTGCAATTATAACCAAATTGAAAATGTTTGTTGCAATTTTAACCAAATCTTTATTATGACCAATTAAATCCAAACCTTTTGATTGAAAAGCAATTTTAACTAAAATTTGAAAATTTTGGTATGATTTTAAATTGCATTTAGAGTTTATACAATTTCTAAATTGTCACGCATCTAAATAGACATAAATAAAATTCCATCACATTTATTAAAAATTAAACATTTGTAATTTTATTTAAAAAAATTGGTTAAAATTGCATTTCAATCAAAAGGTTTGGATTTAATTGGTCATTAGTAAAGGTTTTGGTTAAAATTGCAACTAACCTTTGCAATTTGGTTAAAATTGCAATGAACATTTGAAATTAATTTGGTTATAATTGCAAAAATTAAAAGGTTTGGTTAAATTTACAATTTCATTTAAAAGGTTTGGATTTATTTGACCATTAAGCCTAAACATATTTATTTTAGTATTCTCATTGTATTTATTACTATAATAAAAAAATTAGTAAGATAATTACTTTATCTGTTCCTTAAGAACTTGATAAGTTTCACCCTATTTTGATGTCCCAAGAAAAGTGATATATTTCAAAATTTTCTATAATACCCTCATTAAAGATTTCAAAAAATAATTAAAATTTTAAATTTCAATGCGCTGATTCTTTTCTTATTCCAATACTAAAAGATAAAAGTGAAAAAATACAAGTCATTATTGGTTTTCTCAATCTTAATGAAATTGTAAGAGATTACATGTTTTTTGGGACGGAAAAAATGTATAACAAATACTATCAATTATGATAGGAATAAAATGATCATTAATTATATATGATATATGAATACATTTTATATTATTTTATTAGTTCAAATTATTATATTTTATATTAAAGACTTAAATGCTTTCTATGAAAAAGGTGAATGACTCTCAATTTTTTCCCACCTTTTGCCTATTAAGAAATAGGTTAATGGTATTTGTTTTCCTTTGGGTAAATGAGGATTGCCCCTGAGGTATAATATATTATATTGATTTACCACTGAGTTTTATATATTATACAATTAACTCCTCAGGTTTTACTTCGTTAATTATTATCCTCCTCCGTTAGATTTTACCGTTAAGAGAAAAAATAATATACACTTAATAATATACACTTATCCTTTGACATATATATATATATATATATATTACTTTACTGTTTTACCCTTCCAATTTTATATATTTTTTATTTGTACCCAATTTTGACTTTTATTAATTTTTACATGATTTTTCACTAAATTTATATTAAAAAAATATACAGTACTCAAATTAATTAATAATTAATAAAAAATTTCAAACTCAAATTTTATTAACAATAAAAAGTAAAAGAAATAATTTTAATAATAATAATTAAAATGATTGTAAATCTAATAATTTTATGAAAATCATATAAAATATCTAATTTTAATTAATTAGAAGGATACATTTATCTATTTAATTTCATTAATTTTAATTAATTTTTAAATCATACAAAAATTATTAAAAGGGTAAAAAACTTAATATATAAAACTTGAGAATAAATCAGCAAAATAAAAATATATGTCAGAAATAATTGTATATTATTTTTCTTACTAACGATAAAATCAAATGGAAGGAATATAGTTAAACAGAGTAAAATAAGAGAGATAATTATATAATATATATAACCCAGACGTAAATCAGCATAATAAACTATACATGAAGGCAATCCTCATTTCCCCTTTTCTTTTTATCTAAAATATTGATGGCGGTTGTGAGTGCCATGAACGCGTGGGATGTAAGGTCAAAACGGTCAAAGAGAAATAAAAGTCTGATTGCACGTGTCATAGTCAATAACTTTATTAGTGTCATTGCTGAGTTGGCATTATTATTTATTAAAAAAAGTGGTGGCTTCGCTTAGCTTTCATTTTACTCGGCCGATAATGCAATCACGCTCCTGTCACGTGATTGTCAGCACTCATCTGTCTCAGCACACGTTTATCTTTAGATTCTCTCCGTTTGAGCTCCCGTTAGTAGTAACCTTTCTAAGACCCACTCCTCTCGTCATCGCGTGTAGTCATTCGCTTCCATATATTATTAACAACAATCCTATTTATAATTGTTTTGGTGAATAAAAATAATAAATCCCTAGTCTTACTTCCAATTGAAGCACTTATATCTGAAGTTTAACTCTCACGTGGAGAAAATTCATGTTATAATTTAAGTAACTCGAATTGAAATATAATTTATGTCATTTTATTTAGCTAAAATTCATGTTATTTATAAGATGTGAATAAATAAATAAGTATATTGTTCTATAAAAGTTTAAAAAAAAATTAAAAACCCAATATTTTTACATTGGAATTCAAAATACAATATTAGTAGCTAATCATTAGTTTTTATTATTTTTATCAATTCAATAATGAATCAATTCCTCCATTAATATTTTAATTCAATTAGAAATTTATTTGAGTAACATTTGCCACTTCCATATATGCAGAAGAGTTGTCAAATTCTTAGATAATTAATTTAATTTTCACAAATTTTAAATAATCAACATTTTTTTTATTAATTCTCATAAAAAATTAAACTTAATAAAAGAATTTGAGATGCATCTTAGTAGCCAAGAAATGCAATAAAAAAAACAGAATTCTGGAAATGGTGCAATGTGCAGTCCACTTATAGAAAAAGCGCGTGAAAACACAGACAAACCAGAAACTGAAGTCAAGAAGCAACGAAACAAACAAGAAATGTTCAATACATTTCCCACGCATACAGAAACAAGGTCGGTTGAAGTTTCTGAGAATCAGTTTGTCCGTTGGGGCTGTGCAAACCTGAACCGGAATCAAAAAACCGAACCGGATTGAATTAATTTATGAAATTTGATTTGGTTTATTTGGATAATCGATTTGGTTTGGTTTTCATTTTTTAAAAAAATTGATTTTCTGTTTTCGGTTTGGTTTTTATGTTTAAAAACCCGAACCGTCTGAATAACCGAATTTTTTTAATTTAATGTTATATATATATATTTATATATATTTTATATATTTTCATACATTTTTATATATATTTTTATTTTTATAAATTTATTTAATGATTTTATTTATTAAATTAGTATATTAAAATATAGCGAATATTTATTAAAAAAATTAAAAAAATAAAATAATAAAATAAAAACCGAATCGAATCTATTTAATTTATTTGATTTTTAGTTTAAGAGTTAGTTTGGTTTGGTTAGATTTTAGGTTTGGAGTCTCAAAAACCGATCAGTCTGGTCCAATTCAAACCGAACCGAACCTAATAACCTCTTCGCACACCCCTAGTCCGTCACCGTTTACGTCGTTGATTACGTAAAAAGGGCAATTCTTTGGAACGTCTGTCTGTCTCTATGTACATTCATACTCGGTTATTAATTGCCGTTAACTACTACTGCCAGCTTCCCCCCTCTCTATCTATAAATAAACTTACACTTTGAGTTCCTTTTCTTTCGAAACTCTCTCTGTAAACCAACATCTCTCTTCACTTGCACACAGAAAAAAAGAAAAAACCACACAAAGAACTTTAAAAGATATTCAAAAGGGTCTCTATTTTTCTTCCCCATAAAGCTCTTTCAGGTGCTCCTATTAGTACCGTCTTGTTTTTCATTTTTTATAAAAACTCCAAGTTTTAGTCTTTTCATGGTTTTAAGCTTACTGGGTACTTAGCTGTTGTCTTTTCTTGCTGTGCTGGTTGAGATATTTGGTATTCAGATTGGTTCTCACTTCTCTGTGTTTAATTGATTATTGGGTTCTTTTACTGCTTGTTGTCTATTATTGTTAATTATGATATAGTATTATTTATGTTTAATTTGATTATTGTGTTCATAAAAATTACTATCTATTATAAGTTGTTGGATACATACAGGGCATATTGAGATATTTGGTATTTGATATTTCTGTTCTTTGTTTTGGTTGATTTGGTATTTGATATTTCTGATTTTTGTTTTCATATGATAATTAGGTTTCTGTTTTAATCATCATGTGCGTGCATCTCTGTCTCTTTTGTGTTTGTTTGTACGAAGTATGAAGCTTAGAGTTTGAATTTGGTTGCTTGTCCGTAAATGAAATCGCTTGCTAAATTAATTTAAAATTTGATTTTGCAGGCTAGTATTATCGATTTGATCGAGTGTGTGTAAATTTGGACTTTACACAAAACCTTTTGAATCTGCTGGTAGTGTTTCAGGCAGTGGGGAAAGCAATCTCTTTCTAAATTGCTAGTGGAACAGCTGATGCTCCACTTGTAGTATGGAATCACACCCACTTTTCAGATACGGTAGTGTAACTGGTGCAGGCCTATCTTACTCTTCTTCTCATCCGATTGCTCCTTCAATACCTAATCGACTTTTCGGGTCCTTGAAATTTGCTATAGGAGACTCACCTAGCTCCTCCTCCTTGAATCAGTTGGATTCGGACTCTGTTACTACATTAAGTGATAGCCAGGATCGGTATAGTTCGTCCGAGAATCTTTCAAGAGCCAGCCCTTCTTGTAATTCTTCACTCGAATCCGATGGTTACTTTAATCGGCCAAGCCCTTCATTATTGCAAGATGCAAATTCTAGCCAGAATATAAAACACGCATTGCTGCATATTGAGACTGCTTTGATGGGGCCTGATTATGGTGAAGATGTAATTATGCGTGATGCTGGTATGGGGGAAAGTAGTGGGCCGCAGACATCCGGTCAGAGAACTGGATCCTGGAACCAAGAGTGCCAGGGTTCTCCATTGATTCAGCCTGAGTCATCCTTCGCTTCAAGGCATAGGCAATCCGGTGAAGGTGCTCCTGCCGACAAGCATCAAAAAGAAATCGAAGAATCAGGTTTACAAAGTATTCCACCAGGCAATCTAAAGCAACTTCTCATTGCTTGTGCTAAAGCTCTGTCTGAAAACAACATAAGCGAATTCGATAGGTTGATTGAAAAGGCTAGATCTGCAGTGTCTATAAGTGGAGAGCCAATCCAGCGTCTTGGCGCGTATTTGGTAGAAGGTTTGGTAGCAAGAAAGGAGTCATCAGGCAATAACATTTACCATGCCCTTAGATGTAGAGAGCCTGAAAGCAAGGACTTACTTTCATACATGCAGATCCTATATGAAATCTGTCCTTACCTTAAGTTTGGCTACATGGCAGCCAATGGAGCCATCGCTGAAGCGTGCAAGAATGAGAACCGCATCCATATCATAGACTTCCAAATCGCTCAGGGCACTCAGTGGATAACTCTTCTCCAAGCTCTTGCAGCAAAGCCAGGCGGAGCTCCACATGTGCGCATTACAGGAATTGATGACCCTGTTAATAAACATGCTCGTGGTGGTCACGGGTTAGAGGCAGTCCACAGAAGATTAGCTGCAATCTCTGAGAAATTTAATATCCCTATAGAGTTTAATGGGGTGCCAGTTTTTGCTCCAGACGTCACATGGGACATGCTTGATGTGAGGCCCGGTGAGGCTCTAGCAGTGAACTTCCCCTTGCAGCTTCACCACACTCCTGATGAAAGTGTTGATGTGAGCAATCCAAGGGACGGCCTTCTTCGAATGGTCAAGTCGCTTAATCCGAAGGTGGTCACTTTGGTGGAGCAAGAATCAAACACGAACACAACTCCTTTCCTCACTAGGTTTGTAGAAACTCTTGATTTCTACTTGGCGATGTTCGAGTCCATAGACGTAACTCTGCCGAGGGACAGAAAGGACCGAATTGGTGTGGAGCAGCACTGTTTGGCCAAGGATATTGTGAACATCATTGCTTGTGAGGGCAAAGAAAGGGTGGAGCGCCATGAGCTGTTTGGAAAGTGGAAGTCCAGGTTAACAATGGCAGGATTCCGACAATACCCTCTAAGCTCTTATGTCAACTCTGTAATAAGGAGCTTACTGAGGTGTTACTCGGAACATTACAACCTCATGGAGAAGGACGGAGCTATGCTGTTAGGGTGGAAGAACAGGAATCTGATATCTGCTTCTGCATGGCATTGATATAAGAGGAGATGAATCATGTTTAATAGCAATAACTTCAAATACATTTCACAATAAGGAATGAAAAATGGTCCTTTGTAGGGTACCTATAAAACTATGATTAGCAGCAAGAGAAAAGAGGAAGAGTGGGGTTGGAGGGTATTGTATTCTTTATTCATGTAGTCCATTTCAAATTTATTGAATGATTTTTTTTTTGCTTCCTGTAAAAAAGCTGTGTTGTCTGTAAATTGCTTTACAAATGATAACATGTTCTGTTCTCACATTGCTCTTTGACTTTGCATATCCTAGAAGAATTTCAGTAACTTATGCATCTTGTGGATGATGCAATACATAATTTAAAGAAAAATTCTCAGTTTAATTTTTCAGTTTCTATGAAATCATCTTGTTCTTTAAATGTTCTGCTGCTGTTGCTGATGAGCTTTTTATTAAATTCAGAGCTCTCGCTTGCAATTGGTGAGGCACTGAAACAGTGGAATTGACTCTGGTTGGAGCCACTACTTTTTGTGCGTTTCTCCATGTTTTTCTCCATCTCTTTTCTTAACTATTTAACTGCTGCTTTCCTTCAAACACCATACTGATTCTTGTAACATTGTAGGATGAGAACGTCAAGACTGAATTTAGATTATCTGCCTTTTCTAAATCTACTCTGTCTTGTGACTCTTCATTATCTGCTTCAACAACATAATGAAGGGCAATATGACTGTAGACGTCTGTTAGTGAATATTTAATCTTTTTGAGCCGAGGAGAAAGATTTGAACTTGAAACTCTCATCGGATTACAACTGTCTTTAATATTAAGCTATGCCTTGATAGACATGTGTTAGTGAATATTACATCATTTCATTTAATGTCTTATTTTTCATTTCATATGTTTCTGATCATTTTACATGCATTCAGTTAGCTGCTACGATTTGTAACAGCCTTTTATTTTCTTGAATGACTACTATTACTTGTACTGGTGTTCCTGCATTTTACATAATATCATTCTCATTAGTCATTAGCAAAATATTAAACGTGCAAGCTGGATATGGAGAGACATCAGTCAATGCAACCATTCTCACCATCCAATTTACTGCTACTAAGATTGAATGCGTTAGCAATGTTGAACAGCAACCAACAAAATCACTATTATTCCTACTAATCATATCAGGAAGAACGAGTTTCTAGATGCCTGGCACCAAATTGTCAGCCGAAGAAAGTTTGATTCTCGGTTGTTTTTCTTTTCAATGAGTGTAAAATTACAACGTTCTAAACACTATATATTGACTACATAGTTATAAATTTGAGCTGATATTCCTCTATATGAGTAAATAATATAATATTTTCAGGGTAAGATGATTTTTCTTCTTTTTCTATATCTGTCTATCGTATAGACACAGAGGAAAATATGTTAGACATATATCCTAGATGGATTTAATTACTATATTTTATTCTCCCTTTATAATTTTATCATGTATTTTTTTTGATAGTTTTTACTATCACGGGTATCTGGAAGCCCATTTGGAGCACCGACTAATACCGGATTGTTGGTCTATTTGACACTTAATCCCTGTTTTGATGTTGATTAAAGTCCTAAGTCAACTAAATTAACTAATAATTCATTTAGTTACTTTGCAGGAATTTTCCAAGGTTTGTTACCTATTTGCTCGCTTGGCTGTAAAGGGACAAATTGGAGTCCTTCCTGCGAGCAAATTTCAAAAGTAAGCAACTACAATTGAAGTGCTTCTGTCTTCTGAAAGTGCAATGACCATTACACTTAAGTGTAACGACGGTTGCATATGCAACCCAAAACGGCAGTTGGCACTTTACAATGGATCGTTGCACATGCAAAGAAATTTACTAAAAGTTCCAATAAGTTACACGAGCAAAGATCATGTGTAACGAACTCCTACAATGGGCCGTTAAGCCCCTTACAATGGGCCGTTACACACATTGCAACGGGTGCTGGATATTCAAATCAGCAAAACCTAATCAGCTACAACAAGCCGTGCCAAATGCAACAGGCCGTTATGTTCAAATTGTAACGACCGTTACACTTACTGTAACGGGTCGTTACACTTTATCAGACAACATTTATTGCGATTTTAAAAGTTGGAAAACGTGAAGAACGACTATTTCAGCATCAAATGCACTCTTAACGGTCTGATATATTGGAAGGGATATAAAAGCTCTTCAGCAACTCATTAGGAAGCTAATCAACAAGTTTACAAGCTTAATTTATTCTAATCATCATTTGTGAGTTGTACAAAACTAAAACTTTCTTTTATTCATATTTATTATTGATTGTAAGAGCCTTGTGTGCTCATTTGATTTCCTTGTAAAGCTAGCTCAGGTGAGTGAGGTTTAGGAATCAATTTGTGAAAGGTTTAAGTGTTGTCCTTGTTGAGTTACGGGTAGAATATTCCATTCGGATTGGAACATAAACGCAGCGAAAATTAAAATTTTTTATCCCTTAACTCACCAAGGATCACATGCGTTTAATAAAAACTGAAGGAAGGGTAAACGAAAATTACCTTTGTAAATCAATTCGTCAAGCCTTCAAGTTCTGCTTCTTAGTTTATTCGGATCTTCGAAGGTGCTGCCTTTTTGAAAAACGACCACCCTCTACAAGTATCCACACATAAACAAACAATGAATGATTTGGTTGAATGCTAGTTCAGATTTGTTTTCTCAAAACGAATTAGGGTTTTTTTTTCTTTTCTCTCCGTTTTCTATTTCAAAAGTAAAAGACGACTTGCAGAAAACATTAGCCTCTTACACATGATACATATATGTATATATACAAGTCTACTAGGGCTTAGGTTAAAAATGAATTTTAATTATTATTTATTTAAAACTCCTTTTAAATAATAACAATTTAAATCCTAGTCCTTATCAAATAAGGAATTTATATTTTTAACCAAATCCTTATTAAAATCATTTACAAATTATTTCCTTATCCAATAAGAAAATATAACTAATTAATTACTTGTTATAATTTAAATTACGAATTTAAATTTTCTCAAAATTAAATTCGAATCTAAATAACAATTAATTATTTTTTGCAATTTAAAATAATATCATCATTTTAAATTACTACAGAGAGTGATAAACCGTAACCATTATTGTTCGTTCTTAATGTGCGACCCTATAGGTTCAATTAACGTTG
>CANYLF010466107.1:0-18282 GCA_948193215.1 Bocquillonia castaneifolia | reverse complement strand
TACTTTTTTTTTAAATACAAACAGAAATTTATATTTTTACTATAACAAAATAAATTAATTTAATTATCTCACCTAAATTCAACCTAAAAATTAATTTCTTTATCTCAATTCAACCTAATAATTATTTTTAATATCAAATAAGCCTAAAAAATTAATTTCTTTATCTAAATTCAAACTAATAATCTAAAATCAACCTAAATTATATTAATGTTTTAAAAATAGAAATATAATAATAATAATAATAATAACATATTATTATTATTATTATTTTCAGATAAACACAATAACTAACCTAAAATTCAACAAAAAATACAAACAAAATTCACCTAAAAATCAATTTAATTACACACTAATTATTTCTAACAAATTCAATCAACCCTAAATAATTATCATTCAAATAAATATAATACAACTAAAAAATATATTTAACCTAAGAATTAACTTTAATTAATCTACAATTATATACAACAACATATTTTAATAAATTAAATAATTTACAGATATTAAATTAAATAAAGTAAATTATAAAAAAATATAAACCTTACCTTCACCGGAGCTGTGCTGTCGCCTGAACGTCGGACGGTAGCTGGAAGTCGACGTTGGAGGCGAACGTCAGGCTGCTGGAAGTCGACGGTGGAGGCCTTCACTAGTCGCGTCGCTACGTCGGCTGTCGGAGCAGACGGTACTGGCAGTGGCAGCGGTGGTCGTCTTCACCCTGGTAGTCGATCGTCGTCGCTGGTTTATGGCTGTTGGCTGCTGGAGAGAAAAAGAAAGGAAGATAAGAAAATGGCTGATAGGGTTTCATCTTTTTTTTATATATATTCGCAAATCTACGACGAACGAGGCCGACGCATATTACACTATCTTCCGTCGCAGATATCATTCCAAAATTTCATTTCACCCGCCTAAAATACTACGACGGCTGACCCATTAGACGCAAAATCTGCGACTGAAAGCTGACGCAGAAAATACCTTTTCCGTCGTAGAATATTAGCGGGAAATTAAGATATATTGGAGCGCATGTCCCACCAAAAAAAGGACCAATTTTACGTCCGAAATTTTGTGTCCGTCGCAGATATCAAAACCTTTTGCAACTTAACGCAAATTTGCAACCGATTGGACGCAGGTTTCTAATATCTGCGATGGATAAAGTGGCCGTCGCAGATATCCGTCGCAGAATGATGATTTTCTTGTAGTGTACCCTTGTGGAACTTTGAGATGGATTCTCTCAATTCCTCTACCTCATTCTTCAATGAGTCATTCTCTTTCGTAAGAGTCTCCATTGAAGAGATTTTGGATTGAGAAGCAAGTAGTTGACCTTTACGCTCCCCTTAGGAAAGCTTAAGTGCCTCTGCTTGTGCTCTTAGAAAGCTTATCTCCTTATCACTCTCTACACATTTCTTTTGGGCTTCTACCATTTGAGTATGATAGAGAGTGCATTCAGAGTTAAGTTCCTTGAGGAGATCAATAGGGTTATCCTCCTCCTCATCATCATCATCACAATCGGAAGTAAAAGGAAAAGAAGGAGATAAGTTAGAAGCAAGTACCTCATATGAAGAATCATCAATTGCCATGAATGCAAGGTTGGCGGTTTCATCCCAACACTCTCTTGTTGTGATGAGCAAACACTATCTTCATTTTCATCCCAAGTGGCACTAAAGCCCTTCTTGTGTTTGTTCTTGAGAGTAGGACAATCCAGTTTGATGTGCCCTTTCTTCCCACATTCAAAGCACCTGATGGATGATCCTCCTTTCTTCATTTCTTTGCTTCTTCTTCTCTTGTCTTTGCCTTGGTTGGATGGTCCTTGTCTAGCTTTTATCATCTTGATGACTCTCTTGGAGAGCATCACCAATTGCTCTTCGGTTGGACCACCCTTGGCATCTTCCTTCTTTAGTTCATTATCTTCCTCTTGTGTGGATTTAAGAGCAAGACTCTTCTTCTTCTCTTCCTTCTTGGATGACTCACTAGCTTCTAGCTTTTCATCCTCATCAAGGGTCATCTCATAGATCAAGAGACTACCTATGAGTTCATCCATTCTCATGGTGGTGAGGTCTTTAGATTCTTCTATGGATGTGATCTTTGCCTCAAACTTCTTTCTTGGCAAGGACCTCAAGATTTTCTTGTTTACCTCCCTCGGGCTATAGACCTTTCCAAGCTTCCTTAGCCCTTCCACTAATGCTAGACGCCGGTTGGTGAGAGTAGTGACATTCTCATCGGCTAACCTCTTGAAGGTCTCATATTGGTAAACAAGAAGCTCTATCCTCTTGTTCTTGATGTCAGTTAGGCCTTCATGATAGTTTCCCAATGTCTTCCAAATGGCATGGGGGGTTGTGCAATGTTGAACCCTAGCACATTCCTTTCTTGATAAAGATCCAAGAAGAATGACCATAGCTCTATGATTCTTACCATTGCTCTTCTTATGTGTATCCACCCAGTCCTTCCTATCTAGGATTGTTGTCACCTCTCCTATTGTTGTAGTTGGTGGACTCCACTCTTAAATATTTGATCCCAGACATCGATTTGGTAACTATCAAAATAGCATTGCATACACAACTTCCAATAAGGATAGTCACTTTCATCAAAGTAAGGTCTCAAACTTGAAATACCTTCACCTATAGATATCTTGAAGATCTTTTACTCCCACTTAAGGTATTAATGAGCAACAAGGCTCTGATACCAACTGAAATACCAAGAGGGGGGTGAATTGGTGCGGAATTAAAAATTCTAAAGAGAATGGATATGAAGTAGAATGAACACACAAAGATTTTATAGTGGTTCAGGCCTAACTTGTCCTACGTCCACTCTCCCAAAGACCTCTTTGGGGCTCCACTAACTACAATAGTGATGCAAGGGATTTCAAGGCTATCTCAAACCTTTACAATCAGTTTTACAAATGGCTAACTCACAACCAACCCTAGTGTTTCCCAACTCACAAAGAATTGACACTAGTACAATGGATAACTAATTCACTCAACCCAAGCAACAAATGCTCTAGAGTTCTAGCTACCCAAGACCAAACAACCAATAATTACAAATGATTGAGAAATGAAAATATAAGAGTTTGGCTATCAAAGAATTAATGTTCTGTCTTGAAGAACATTTATAAAGGGTATTTATAGCCAAAATACCCAAAACTATCTGTTAGAAACAACCCCCAGGGTGTCTCTAATGTCTAGTTACTTTTGCAAAAAATGCACTGAAAATTGTTAGATCGTGGGCACGAGATTGGTTGTCACGGGCGCGATCTTCCAACGGCTTATTTTTTAGAGACTCCCTTGAATGTCGTGGGGGTGACATCTCTAATCGTGGGTGCGAAATGGCCAGGTAGAGGATCCCTTTGACAAGCGGCTCTCTATTTGATCAAACGAGCGGCTTTCTGTTTGATTAAATCGCGGGGGCGATTTAGTCCTTAACGGGCGCGATGCCAGGTAGAGGATCCCTTTGACGAGCGGCTCTCTATTTGATCAACCGAGCGGCTCTCTATTTGATCAAATCTCGTGGGTAATTTAATTCATCACGGGCGCGACCTCGAACCTTTAGAAAGGGGCTTTCTGTTTCTCAAATTGCGAGTGTGATTTGGGATGTCGTGGGCTCGATCTAAGTGTACCGAGCGGCTTTCAAGTTTTCATCAAAAATTCTGGGTGAGGTTTCCTTTTCGCGGTCGAGCTATGTCGCTGGTCACGGGCGTGATATATTGCTGCGGACGTAAAATCCCTTATCTTGGGCGCGATTTATATGAGTCATTCAAAACTGGTTTGGTAGATAACCTACACACTTAGGAACTTTGTTAGACAAAGATAAAGGGTTGTTAAACTCAAAATATGATGGATTGATGCCACTAAGGCCAACATACTAGATGTCGTATTGTAAGCTGCATAAATCTCTGCCCAACCATATTCACCTAATTAACTAGTATTATTCCATTGACAACCCTTCTCTCATAAATCCAACTATGATCCTCACTCATTTCTTTGACCTTTTTAACATAAAATAAACAACAAAATTAAGTTTGGTAATATTCAATTACCGAAACAAATGGTTGAGGCTTCGAATTAGTTTAATTATTAGAATACAATGGTGGGCTAAGTTCAATATATATATATATATATTGAACTTAGCGCACCATTGTATTCTAATAATTAAACTAATTCAAAGCCTCAACCATTCAAACAACATTAATCATATTCAATTCACATTAATTTTTGCGTTGATATATGCAATGCATCCTAAAAACTCCGCCTACCTGCTTATTAAAGCAAGCACTCCAAAGGTTTGGCCCTATCTCATTTGTGAAATTAACATCAATAACTTATCACGATATTTGATAACAAATGAATCTCGGGCAGCCTTCCAGCGTGGTTTTCCAAATGCAAGATTGATTATATATGCCGAAGAATGTATAGAATCAAATAAATGATTCGAACATTACTTGGCATAAAGAAAAATATGCATCCAGAGAAAAACTAACCAGTAAAAGGCACCCAAAATTCTAATCATTCTCATATATTTTCAACAGTGATAAATTAAATAAATGTCAAGTTCATAAACTGTCCGCTGGGACAATCCAATATCCTAGAATTACATCTAAGGATACTAAACAAGAATTCTACGGTTTCACTACATGATCGAGTTAAAACGACCGATAATAATCATTTTAACTTTAAATTCAAAGTTTGTTATACAATTTTATTTAAATTACATTGAATTACGTTATCAATCGATACATTTACGATGCAATCAATTTAGATTTCAAATATATCGAACTCAGCTACAAGGACGATGAAAACTGAGTAATTTATTTAATCGATGCAAGCATGATGCACACGAATCGGATTAACAATTTAATTGACTTTATTCATTCATTTAAAGGAAGATGTGAACGAATACATCAAAGTTTTAATAAATTTTATAATTAATTTAAAGTTTATATACTTTAGGAGTTCAAATTTTTCAATGCAAGGAGGATGCAATTGAAAGATGCATTTATATTAGTTCTTTTTGTGTCACCAATAGTCTCTAACCTATTTTAAATCTAATATATAATCTACCAAAAATTTTGCCAGAGTCTCCCTTATATATAGAGGTATCTCCCCAAAATATGGGGCCATTCTTGCAAAAAACAATACACTTCTATACTTTCTCACAATGCTGGGCCTACCAAAAATTACCCAGACTCAATCATCACAAATCTCACAAACCTAATCTAGGAGTGAATGCATATTAAACAACCTAAATCTAACAGCACATGCATATTAACCAACCTAAATCTAACACCACACACATTAATATATAGTATATCAATATCACAATCCTAATCTAGCAGCACATGCATAAAAAACCTCAATCTAACTATATAAACATGTATAAACAACCTAAATCTAACTAAACATGTATATTTCATAAAATATATCTATTCAAACATGCATTTAACAGTAATAACATTAAATATTGCATGTTTATAAATAATTAAAAGAGTTAAACAACTTACTTGATATATCGAACACCCTACAAATTGTATATTGCAATTAGTTTACAAAGAAACCATAATTTCCATAAAATTTTAAATTTTAAAAAAATGATTTAAAAAGAAACTTACTTCAACCTCGAGCCCAAGTACAAATAACTCCAAAATCTAAAGCCAAAACAATCAATATCAAAAACCTATTCAAAATATTTTAAAAATTAATTCCAACTTATTCAAATTAGTTAAATAGTTCTATATACATATAAAAAATTAAAAGCAGTAGCGACGATGGAGGCGGCTTGAGCAGCGGGAGATGAGGTGCCGAGCGGTGGAAACATGAAATGATGATGGAGGGAGGGATGAAGTTCAGTGCCACGACGATGAGGGTGGTTGGCGATGGTTGTCAACTTCGTAGTGGTGGGGGTCGGTGCTAGTTGTTCATGGTGGGGGCTGGGGGTTCTCTAGTTGCTGGAGGAAGAGAGAAAAGATGAAGAAAGAGAGGAGAAACTGATTAGGGTTTTGTCCTTTTTATTATATACTCAAAATTTTACGACGGACACATCTGACGTAAATAAACATGTGTTTGTCACAATTTTAACTTTCAAATTATCTATTATCCCACCCAAAGACTTGCGACGGAGGTCCAATTTACGTCAGACAACCGATCGCAAACTCCATTACTCCGTCGCAGACTTTTGGCGCCTAATGAAAAAAATTTGGCGCGTAGTTCTCGCCAAAAGTTGCATCCACATCTATGTGGATAGAGCGCCTGGGACTTGCCCGTCGGTTGGTGTCCAATGGCAATGGCGACAGACGCACTAGATGGATTTTTATGGTTTTTTTATGAAAACAATTGTGGAGTCGCCACCTGAATTGCATTGGGATCACATAGTGATTAACAAACAAATAGATTCCTTAAGAATCCCCATTCATCATCACACCAGATGATTTCTGGGTTCAGAATGTGTCATCCATTCTTGGGGCAATTTCCCATTTAATTAAGTAATGACGTCATTATTTCCTACCAGAGACAAACAATATAAAGTAATAAATCACCCGGAAAGTAGGATGCAATGAATGAGCATGCCTAATATTGTTTCTAATCAATTTTAGTCCTGTATTAGGTCCATTGTAGTTAATCCTAATTGGTTGAGTGCTGGTTGCTATATTGGTGGGTTACTACTTATTTTAATAATAGTAAGTCAAGTGGATTATTTCCTTATTTATTTACATGCATAATATCCACAGTTAGTTTCTAACATATTTTACATATATTTACGAGTTAATATTTGCACATTAATTTATTTATCATTTACCCAAAATATAGGAATGGCAATAATATACAAACACCCTTAAAGAAAGGAAAGGTGAAATGAGTTTCTACCATTTTAATGTACTTATTACCAGGTTTTATTTATTATAAATGTCTGATTTAATTATTTGGCATTAGTTCTAGGTGATTAGCTATAAATTAAACAGGGTTTAGAAAATTTTACAGATCGACCGAAAAGTCCTGGAGAGGTCTCGTCAGTCGACCCTGAAGCTTTGAGAATAGTCTGCGGCCTTGGCTCCTTTTTTCTACATTTTGGACATGTCGCATACATGGGGGTCCGCCTGGACCTTTCTTGATGGTTCAGTTGGATGATTAGTTGGGCTAGGCCCACTATTTGAAAATATTATAAGCAGGTGGGACATCCGGCTAGACCTTGGTCATCCGGCCGGATGATCAAAGGTTCGGCCGAACGTCCCAAGGCGAGATGAAAAGATCCGGTCGAATCCGTAATCGACTGCTGGAGGTGGTTTGATTGAGTTTGTACCTATTTATTACATGCCTTTCGAATATAACACTCACATGATATAAATTGACTCCCTAAGGTACAAAAGGACCCCTAGTTTTAAGTATAATAAACCGTTACAAATCAAGTATGTTTAAGGATTAAGAAGCATGTTTAAATCCATTTTTGCTTGGTTGACTTCCAAAAGCTACGTCTTGTTTATCTCCAACTCATCTCCTTGGTCTCAGCAGTCCACACATGTAAGAAAGAACAAGAAGAACTTAATTAAATATTAACATGCAAAGTTACAGCAACTTAAAATATTAGAATATCAATGGAATGATACAACCAAAAACCTTGTTTTTATGATGTATGGATGGTAAAATGATCCTTATAATCGTTATACTCTTAGTTTGTTACCGTTTTATTGGAACGTCGAAGAACCGGAGATGATGAAGCTGCGCTCCCTCTTCTCTCCTTATCCTCCTATGGAAGGATTTCTTTGCTTAATGCCTAAGTAGTCTGCTGTGCAAGTGGTAACAAGTGCCTTCCCCTTGCAAGGTGTTGATGCAAGGTTTTTATAGAGTAGAGTAGTAGGAGCATATAAGCCTACTACTATATTGTCAAATCACCACTCTGCAGTGAATAGTCATGATTACCCTTACAAGCCTAAGGTGAAGGTCCGACAGAATGACTGGTAAGGGTTCAGTCAGACCTTTACTTAATGTGTCCTTTCGGGCCTAGCATGGGCAACTTAATGGTTCGGCCGGATGTTTGATGGTCCGGCCGAACCTTTAGTGTTTGGGGCATACCTTTAATTGCATAAGATATATCTATAAGATAACAAATTTGCCCCAAAGTTTCCAACTTGCCCTCAAGGACCTGGTATCCTAAAATTCAGAGTTTATAGTTTGCCCCCACTTTGTCAGAGCTTAGAAATGATCGAATGAACAAGCGATTGGCAAAGCAAACATATCCAAGGATACTTATCAAGCTCATTGGCCTAGCGATTTGGCAACCTCTGCTAAGGTGTTTGGGAGGTAGTCCATTTCCCCTTGTAAGTCCAAGACACATGGTTTGTCTAGGCTAAGTTTTGGAACACGTTCGTTCCAATTTTGTCCGGACTAACCCAAAGAAGCCTAGGATGCACCAGGTCAGGATAGACTAGGAACCTAAGCCTATGTCATTCTTAGGAGACATCAGGACAGGCCCGGGAAAGTCTAGGATTCTGGGTCAGTTCAGACTAAGAACCTAAGACATTGGCATTTTAGAAGACGTCAGGACAGGCCACGGAAAGTCTAGGACGCTAAGTCAGTCCAGACTAAGAACCTAAGACATTGGCATCTTAGAAGACATCAGGATAGGAATGGGAAAGTCTAGGATGCTAGGTCAGTCCAAACTAGGAACCTAAGACATTAGTGTCTTAGAAGATGTCGGGACAGGCTCGGGAAAGTCTAGGATGCTGGGTCGGTCCAGACTAAGAACCTAAGACATTGGCATCTTAGGAGACATCAGGACAGGCCTGGGAAAGTCTAAGATGTTGGGTCGGTCCAGACTAGGAACCTAAGACATTGGCATCTAAGGAGATGACGGGACAGGCCAAGGAAAGTCTAAGACGCTTATGGTTCCGCTAGACAAGGACATCTAGATCTTTGGTAATCTAGATGGGCGTTGGGATTTTCCCAAAAAATCTAGGAGTCTTTTGATCGACTAGCCAAAGGAATCTAGATCACTAGCAATATAGATGGATGTCGGGATTTACCCAAAAAATCTAGGATACTTTCAACCAACTAGACACAGGAATATAGATCACTGGCGATCTAGATGGACATCAGGATTTACCTGGAAAATTGAGGATGCTAGAATCCTCTGGAGTTAGTGGCTTTTACCTAGAGCTTACTGAAGGTAGTTTACTATGGTTCTGGTATTAATGAAGGTGAAGGCGACGTGCTCTCATCCGGTATTCTAATGTAGATGGTGGCTCGTTGTCGCTTAAGGTTCTAGAATGGATGGCGGCTCGCTGTCACCTGAAACTTGCGCTGGAGGTGGCTCGTTGTTGCCTAGTTCTGAAAGTAGCTTGCTTTCATTTGACATTTCTAGTGCTGGAGGCACATTGCTATCACCTGAAACTCTGATGGTAGAAGATGATTTTTGAAGTTGAAAGCGGCTTGCTGTCACCTAGTTCTGAAATTTGAGAGAGGCTTACTGTTCCCAAAAGTTTGTAAGCTTGAAGGTGGCTTGTTGCCTAATATTCTGATATTGATGGTGGCTTATTGTTGCTTGAGGTTCTGTATTCGAAGAGATGGCCTGCGATCATAGGAAGTTTCTGAAGTGCTAGTGGTAACTAGCATTTTTTAGGTTGATTTTGGGTTTTAAGATTCCGTAAGCAATTGGTCATCTTCTGAATAGGTTTTGGGATTTCTAAAAAAGGTTTGTCGCTGGTTGTGTCTCTAGAGTCGTTGAAGGTATCTCGTTGTTGCCTGGAATCTCTAGATATGGCTCGCTGCCATCTGGGATCCTGGATTTGAAGGTGATTCGCCATCACCTGTGGTTTTTTGATGTTGGCCTGTCACCATCATAGAGGTGATTCTCATTGCCTGAAATTCTAATATTTTAAAGGCGGCTTGCTGTCTCCTGAAGTTAGCTGGGATTTAAGGTGGATGGCCATTGCTGCGCTTGTTGGGGATGAAGGCTGCTTAATGTCGCCTAGAGCTGTAGAGATTTCAAAAGTGGCCACCTGTCACCTGGAATTCTATAGTCAAGGGCGGCTGGCCATCGCTTATACTTTTGAATAAATGGTGACTGGCTATCATCTAGATTTGCCGAGGATGGCTCGCCGCCGATTGTGTACCTGAGGTAGGGGTGATTTGCCATCACCTGGGATTTGTTTGAGATGGCTCACTGATGGTTACATTTCTAAATTATGAGGTGACTCGCTATCACCTGGGCTTCACTGGGGAAGGCTCATTGTCGATTGGGACTGCTGGACATGGCTCGCTGTCAAGCAAGGTTGCTGGAGATGGCTTGCTGCCGACTTTGTATTTCTAAATGAAAAGGTGACTGCTTTCACCTAAGGTTCTGGAGCTTGAGGAGATAGCTCATTGCTAGTCATCATTCTAGCTAAGGGGTGGCCTACTATTACTTGAGATTCATTGGAGGTGGCTTACTACCAATTGTGCTTCTAGATAGATGGTGATTCTTCGAAGGTGGCTATGCTGATCGTGTGTTTGAACTTGGGGTGACCTGCTATCACCTAGGTCTACTAGATATGGCTTGCTGCTAACTCAATTCGTTAAATGGTAAGGTGACTTGTTGTCACCTAGGGTTCTAAAAGTGGCTTGCTGCCGACTGCATCCTTAGGTGAAAGGGGTAACTCGCCATCACTGAGATTTTATAGTCTGGGACAGTTTGCTAAGATTGAAGGTGGGCTCTCATCATCTGGTATTCTGTGGTTGAAGGTAACTTTTTATCCTTTGGAATTGATAAAGTTGACTTGGGTAACTCATTCCTGGATTTTCAAAACTGCAAGGAAATGACTCGTTGCTACCTGGATCACCTGAGGTTCTAGAGTGGTTCACTACCGGTTATATTCCTGAGTTCACTGAGAATGAGGGCGGTTTACTGTTGATAGAAGTTTCCTGAGATTGAAGGAGGCTTGCTATCACCTATGTTCCTGTTGTTGAAGGTGGTTTACTATAGCAAGAAATTTTATAGTTGAACGTGGCTTGTTGTCGCCTATGATCCCGAGATTTGAGGGTGGCTCGCTAACCCTTGAATGCTCTGAATGATCAAGAAGACCTTCTACCTTCTTGAAGGTAGTTAGATTGGCTGAAGGTGACTTGTTGCCCCCGAAATTTCCTCTTGACCTTCTTCCTAGTTGTAAGAAGATTATGATTTCTCTATAGTATCGGTCTGGCTGATTATCTTCTTTTCAAGATCAATAGCTCACTGGGTAAGTCATTACTGACGTTGCTAATCTGATGTTGTCATAAGCTGATAATTACGAGGCCCCGTCTTGCCCCTGAGTTTCGATGGATTTTCCTGCTCCGTCTGTGGATACGTTGACCTACACATAGGTGGATAAGGGATTCTTCCTACCCTCGATTTACCCATCATCTTGCTCTTTTGACTTGTTCTAGAAGTCCATGTCAGCTTGTAACCAATTACTCCCACATCTGTGTCTGCTCACACATTGGATTTCTATATTAAGCTGCCTTCCCTTTCCGTCATGGGCGTCTAGGCGACATGATTCAATTGTTGTTGTTGCTTCAGATGTTGTGCTTGTTGTGGTGACTTCTCTTCTTTGGCCTCATCTAGCTCTTGATTCTCTTGTTCCTTGCTTGGCCTTAGGCCGTTTGTCATGTTGAAATGCAGTATGTATGCATGTCGTGCATGGCATGAGATTCTAAATGAATTCAGCCACTTGTTGCTGGCTTTCCTGTCCAGTATGAGTTTTTTATGAAATATGACACAAGTATGTAGTGCAAATGCTTATTCTAAAGTGTGATAATTAATCACGTATCAAGACAAGAGTGTTAGTCAAGCTGTGTTCATGCCTAGGCTGCTCTTGGTTGGCCAAGGTGGTTGCTCCTGTTTGATGATGGTCGTTCGAAGTGTCTGGATCAGTCTACGATAGAAAACTCTGGTTACCCGGGTCTTGGACTAGATAAGGTGCCCCCTGCTTGTTGTATGGCCTGGCCATTTAAAGTTATTAGGTGGTATGGAATGTCCTTTGTCCCCTGCCTAGAGGAATTTGTTGATGAATATATTATTTTTGGGCTTTAACTTCTAGTTCAAGTTTGGCTTCTAAGTTTCTTTTGTTTTCATGGCTTACATTTTTGTGCAGGCTACCCACTGATAGGTTTTTAACTCATCAAGTTTTATTTGTTTATTGCCTTAACTTTTGCATGAGCCGCCCACAGAGGGGTTTTCAACTCATCAGGGTTTTATTTTCTTTTGGCCTTAGCTTTTTGCCTAGGATGCTTCTTTGTGAGGTGTTTACCCTAGCAGGCCTTGTCTTAATTTTTGCATGAGCTGCCCATAAATGGGTTTCCGACTCATCAGGCTTTATTTATTTTTCATGGTTTTGATTGTGTTTTTGTGTGTGGTTTCCTTCATTAGTTCAGGCTTACCACTTCAAGCTGCAGAATGTAGCAATCAAGTTGGCGTGATTGCGAGGCATGTCATTGCCTTGTTGGCTAAGGGATCAGCCATCTTGTTACTAAAGGCATTAGGATGGGCTCCTTCCTTGATCGGAGGTTTAAAGTGCTCCTTTGAAAGTTCTGACTCTGAACTATACCCGTTATATGGATCATCTGGCTTATCCTGTCACCTGTTTAGCATCTCATCCAAAATGCAAATGATATGATGCAATCAAGAGTATCTGACAGTAAATCATTCCTAGTTCATCTAACAATGCTACAGAGGAGTGTAGTTTGCATGCTGGGCCTAATGTTATTGTGGCTGTTGGTCATGCCTTTCGAATTTCATGTTTAAGCTTTCATCCTGGTTCTTATTATCGGCTCATTTTTGCTTTCCTTGCTCTTTTGCACAGGCTTGATCAATTATGGCTTTTTATGCCAGAGGCTGTCATTGGCACTTTTGTGTGAAGTATTGCTGTCAGTTCTTTGGCGTATTTCAAAGGTGTTTGTTAGGCTTCTTTTGTGGCCTATCATTAAAAGCATAGTGATTGGATTGATAAGATTCTTCATTCGTTGATTACCTGGTCTTTGGTCTCGTGATTCGGAGTTTATTCTTATGTCCCCGTTGATCACATATTTGTTTAAGTAGGCTCTTGTTGTTTCCGTTTTTATGCTTTGGTCATGCTTCACAATCACTTGGATATGCTTTCTTTTGAATCTCTCTGCTTCCTTGTTTTTCATTTTTCCTTCACTTCTCATTTTTTCCTTTTTCTTTTCTTTTTTCTTTTTTTTTGTTTTTTTTTTGTTTTTTCTTCTTTTTTCTTCTTTTTCTCTTTTTTTTCTTTTCCTTTTTTTCTTTTTTTTTTTTGAGTCATAAAGAGATTTTGACATTTTTGTTTTTGCTTATGAAGTGGCATGCTCCGAAACACTTTGGGAGGCGTCAGGATATTTTGAAGGTGATTTCCAAGATCAGTAATCCTTCGATGGTGTTTTGCTCGCCTTGCGCTTATGGTGCCCTTTATTGATCAAAGCCATTTTTGGGGTTGAGCATGGCATGTTTTTACGTTCCTTTCTCCACTTTTATCGGCAGTAGTGGTAGGCCCAACAAGCATTTCGAAGCCCTGTAGCAATGTTAAATGAACTTATCGTGATATGAATAAATGTCAAATATGTCATGAGTGCAAATGTATTTAAGAAAAGATATACTATTTTGACAAAAGGAAAAGTAGATTTTCCATTTATTTATTTACAGGCACATCATAGAGTAAACTTTAAACAACATCATCCTACAAGATGAAGGTTCAGTCGTTAAATCCAAAGTGTTCTGGATCAAGAATCTTTCCTTCTTCAATGAGGTCTTTGACACAATTGCGAAACATGACACATTCATCAGTGTGGTGCCCATCTAACATGTGAAATGTGCAAAAGGTCCCCGGGGTGTATTTGTGGGAGTTTGGGTTCGCCGACCAGGCCATTGGCTGCGGTCGTAATAGGTCTAACCATTGGAGATACTCATAGATGGTTGAAAAAGAAAATGGTAGTTTGGAGAAGTGTCTGGTTGTAGAAGTGCTGGCTACATTGGCTCTGTCATTTCTTGAGCTGTCAAAGTGAACTAGTACTATCTTCCCTGTGTCTATGAAGCTTTTGAGAATGCTTTTTAGTCTAAAATAATCATCTGTTAGGTGCCCTTCAACCTGATGGAATTCACAATAAGTTCTAGTCGTAAAGCAAGGGTTGTTAAGAGTCGGGTCATGCCTAGTAAGCTAGGGGTGACAAATCCTTGTGCGGCCAAACTCTTGTAAATCACAGAAATGGGCTGCTCATAGTCAAAATATCCATAAGGGAGTGAAGTGAGCTCCGCCATAAGTTTTCAGGTGTCAGCGAAACGAGGGACACTTTCCCTCGTATCTAGGTGGTTAAGGATGTGATGGCCAATGGATTGGTGGAACTGTTTGAAATACCAAGAGTGGGGCGAATTGGTGCATAATTAAAAAATTTAAGAAAGAATAAAGCTGAAGTAGAATGAACACAAAAGGATTTTCTAGTGGTTCGGACCCAACTTGTCCTACATCCACTCTTCTAAAGACCTCTTTAGGGTTCCACTAAACCACAATAGTGATACAAGGGATTTCAAGGCTATCCCAAACCTTTACAATGAAGATTTCAATAGGCTATCTTCAACCTTTACAACGAGTTTTACAAATGGCTAACTTACCAAACCAAACCTAGTGTTTTCCCAACTAACAAAGAATTGACACTAATACATTGGATAACTAATTCACTCAACCCAAGCGACAAATGCTATAGAGTTCTAGCTACCCAACACTAAACAAAATTAATTACAAAGATGACAAATAAATTTTCAAGAGTTTGGCTATCAAAGAGCTAATGTCCTTAGTTGAAGAACATTTATGAAGGGCATTTATAGCCAAAATATCCAAAACTAGCTGTTAGAAACAACCCCAAAGGTGTCTCTAACGTCTAGTTACTTTTGCATTAAATGCACTGAAATTTGGCAAATCGTGGGCGCGATTATGCTTGTCATGGGCGCGATCTTCCCAATGGCTAGTTTTTCAGGAACTTCCTTAAATGTCGCGAAGGGGACATCTCCCATCGCGGGCGCAATATGATCATCTAGAGAATGCCTTGAAAATGGCTTTCTGTTTGATTAAATTATGGGTGCGATTTAATGTGTCTCAGGCGTGACCTTAGTGACCTTCAAAAATGGACTTTCTGTTTATTTAATCGCGGGTGCGATTTGAATAGTCGCAGGCATGATCTAAGCAATCAGAGCCTTTGAAGTTTTCACCAAAAGTGCTGGGCGCGATTTGCATTTTACGGGCAGGATTTGTCTCAAATAGAGGGGGCACTTGTATGATCGCAGGCACGATATAATGCCACGAGCGCGATCCTCCTAATCTCAGGTGCTCTTTACAAGAATAATCCAAAACTAGACTTATGCTTCATGAAAGGCAACCTACACACTTGGAGGCTTAGTTAGACAAAGCTAAAAGGTTGTTAAACTCAAAATAAGATGGATTAATGCTACTAAGGCCAACAATCTCCCCCTTTTTGAGTTTGACGATCGAAACAATTATTAAGTTCAAAAAACTTTAAAAAAAGAGTTAATTGTGTGAGTTGATGGAATTGCTCCCCCTCAACTTGTGCAAGGTTTTGAAAAACATAAAATAAGAGGATTTCTCCTCCTTTATCAACTCAAAAGCACAATATGAGAAGTAACATAAAAGGAGCAATAATTAAATAATAAGATATTCATAAAAAAACTTAAAAATTCATTCATTATATGAGCATGAATGGATACAAGGGAACATTAAATAGATAACAAATATGCATAAGATGGAAATAAAGAGATAAAAAAAAAAGATAAAATATGAAGATGCAATGAGTGAGATGCAATGGACATAAGACACTAAGGCCAAGTAGATCTAGAAGTCATCATGGTCATAACGGTCCATTCCAAGCTTGGTATGAATGGCTTGAAGGTTTTGATGGAGTGAGGTTAAGTTTTCATCTTGGTTATCCAAGTGAACCTCAATCTTCTTGTTAAAGGCCTCTTGGGCTTCAATCTTGTCCTCAATCCTTTTAAGTGAGGCAAAGATTTCCATGAGGGGGATTGAGAGGTCTCTTCTTGTCTCAAGTACCTAATTTCAATGGAGGGAATAGGAATGTCCTCACCATGTGGGATTCCATCCCTTTCTCCTTCTTAGACAGCCCTTGATTTTGCTTCTCTCTCTTTTTTTATTTCTTCCCTTTCTTTTTGTCATGCTTCCCTTTCTTCTCTTACTTTGTCTTCCCTCTCCTTAACTCTAGCCTCTCTTTTCTAATCAGTGACACCACCCAAATAGAGATAGGTGCCATCTTCTTGCTTTCTTACTATATTGACCTTCTTGAAAAAGTAGTCAAGGTCCATAATGCCCAAATCCACTGAGAATCCATGGGAAAGAGGGTAGGCTTGGGGTTTGGAGCAGTCAAAGTGAAGAAAATAGGCAATGTGAGTAATAAAGGAGCCAACCACAATTGCAGTTGTTTTGGCGGTTTGGAGGTGAAGAAGATGGTCAATGAAGAAGAAGGCAGCTTCTATGGGTTCCTCTTTAATAGCACAATGGAGGAAAAGCAAGTCCTTTTGTGATATTTTGTTGTTGCCCTCCTTCTTTATAAAAACAGAATTGACAATTGCTTTATGGAGAATGAAGGGGGAAAGGGTGTTGAGGCTCTTGACTTGGGAATGAGAGGCTCTAAATCTTGGAGTACATGCAATCTCCTTCCAAAATTCTTGAATTTCCATGGAGGATTCATTAAAGGTGGCTATACCCATTGGAGAAAATCAAAGCATTCATCCATTTATTGCTTCTTCATGGTTAGCTTCTTTCCCAAACAACTTGAAACTCATCCCATAGTACCCCAAATCTCCTCCTAATTTTTTGTTGACCACCAAGGATGAGAGAAATCCATATGTCCTAACTTTCTTGTAGCCTGGATAGCAGGGTCTAGCAAACTTGAAAAAGGAGAGGTTCATCAAATATTGTTCAACTTCATTTCTAACCCCTAACATCCCAACAGAGGCGGCACCAAGGGTTCTTATTTCAGAGAATTCCTTTCCCATTAAAGTTCTACACCTAACCTTTTCATCAATAGTGAGGGTCTCAAACATGGCTTCAATTGGGTTATCATTTGGGGCTGCTGGTTGTCGTTGAGGTTGAGGATGTTGTTGTTGTTGTTGTTGTTATTGTTGAGAAGGAACAACTGGAGTAGTACCAGGTTCTCTAATAGTAATGCTGATTCTAGCCTTTTTGGGAGGTGGTGGAGGTGATTCTTTAGCCTTTCCTTTCATTTTTGGTTTCTAGTTAATCTTTTGTCCATGATTATGAATAAGAAACAAAATATGCATAAGAAAAATGAACTTCAAAGCACTAAAGAGGGAGGAGTAAAGGAGAAAATGTCCTAAAAGCTTTGAAATTTAGAGAGAGAGGTTGTAAACCCTTTCACATATGCAATGGGGGTATATATAGGCATATTGGAGCATAAGAAGGCTTGAAAATCTCTAAAAATATGCCAACTAACCATTTTCCAATGGCTAGTAATTTTGAAAATATGTACGAGTCACGAGCGTGATTCATAAGGTCGCGGCTGCGATAGATTGAAATAGCCGTTACATTCAAAAAATTTTGAAATTTTGTAGGCACGATTACATAAATCGTGTCCGTGATTTTGATGAAATGAATTTTCGTAAAACTGATCTTTCTGGACAAAGGATCGCGGGTGCGACCAAACTGGTCACGGCCGTGATGTTGAATTTTTTAGTATTTTACAAAAACTATTTTAGGTCACGGGAGCGATTATGCAGATCGCGTCCGCAATTAAAGAAACAAAGAGTTTTGTTGAAAGAGAAGTAATATCGTGACCGCAATTAAGAATGTCGTACCCGCGAATTACAAGTCAAAAACTTTTTCAATGTTTCAAGATTCAAAAATGATTTTCTAAGCTCCAAGGTGCTCCAAACTTGTTGTGTGACTTACATTTACTCCCTTAAACTTATGAAAGGCAAGATTAAGGAGTAAAGCTATGTCTATTGCATATGAATGAAGTAATTTACAAAAGAAAACATGAAAATCAAAGGGTGCTTCCATCTAGCATCCCTAACTCACTCTTAATGAAGTTCATACGTTCTTCATTGAGAGGTTTTGTAAAAATATCAGCCAATCGGTTAGTAGTATCAATGAATTCTAATACTACATCACCCTTTTGCACATGATCTCTAAGGAAGTGATGTCTAATGTCTATGTGCTTGCTCCTAGAGTGTTGGATAGGGTTCTTTGAGAGATTTATGGCATTAGTGCTGTCACATTTGATGGGAATGCAACCAACATCTAGACCAAAGTCT
>CANYLF010465697.1:0-12194 GCA_948193215.1 Bocquillonia castaneifolia | reverse complement strand
TATTTCAATATTATTCTGCTCAGCCTCAACTATGTATCTGTATGCATATAATGGCTACTCAAGTTATTTCCTATATCACATATTCTGAACTTTTTAAGTTTCGAGTATTACAGTACCATTGAGTATTGGGTATGTCGTATTGGAGTTGAATTTGATTCAGATATAACAAAGAGCCTAGTTAACCTTTAATTTGTGAATTCATATCTGCTATTAAAGTGATTGTACTCATTCCAGCTTTCAACTTTTATGGCAGTTACCTGAGAGGAAGTCGACCAGAAATTGTCAGCTGTAAGAAGTGTACCAGTACCATTAACCATTTTTATGTTTTATGCTGCGTTTAAACAGTGGTTTGTTCATCTAAAATGTACGAATATGTATTTTGTGTGTGCATTGCATGTATTTGATACTTGGAAAGAAGTTGGAAACGTCTTCTCTTATTCTATTACTATCTCTGACTTTTATTATGGAAAAATGGTATTTTCCCCATTTCTGTTATGTTTTCTTACCAAAAAAAAAAGCTATTATCCAGGTTTTCAGTGGAAGGCATGTCTGTATGTCTTCTGATTCAGATTCCTAAGGAGTAACATCAGGTTTTTCCTTAAGAATGAGGTATAAATATAGTTGCAGATTGAGAAATTTTATGTATTTCAGTCTTAAAAGTAAATCGTAAAAACGTATAATCTCCCTGTTTACCATTATAACTTGTGCTGCAGTAGTCGTAAATGGTGGTACCAGATTTAATGAATTTTCTGTTGTATGCTGTGGACCCCTATGACTTGAATCCTTGACATTACTACATAATTTCACTAAGTAGAAAAACAATAGATGTCAGATTCATACACCTCTTGAAGGGTTCAGGACGTTCCCCTTGCCTGAGTGTCGCATGAGCTGTTCTAAGTCACCAAAACCTGCAAAACAAGGGCAGACTTGGGGTGGTCCCCGGGGTCTGACTCCGATGCTTAAGTTAGAGATATTCTCTTGAAAGTTATAAGTATGTGTGAATGAGAGAACGATACATTATCCCCTAGATGGCAGAGATTTATATAGTAGTAGGAACAATTCCCTTAAGCCTGGGAATCCTGGTCCTAATAGGCTTAGGAGTCCTTCCTTTGTTGTTATGAGTCCAAGTCCCCCTAAGAGTAGGAACCCCCCTTGTCATGAGAGTCCCTCTTGACTTAGGATTCGAGGTGTCAGGACATGTAAAGGGCTAACGTGAGCCTAGCATGCAATGGGCTATTTGGGCCTTATAGGATTAAAGTAGTGATTCGTATCACAAGTCCCCCCCAGCAGTACTAATGTCAAAGACTTAGCGTGAGGGTGATTTCATTCTTCGGCGAATCATCTTTCGGTAACTTTCTTTTGAATAAAGGCGAGCCAATAGGCATCAAGATTTTTTGAGAATCGCCTACATTAGACACATTTCCTTTAGAAGAGTATCTATAAACGGGAGTGTGTTAGAAAATACTGAAGGTTGTCATAAATGTCAAACGGCGCCTGCTGACACGTGTCCCACTGAGCAGTCACGTCAGTTCAGTTTTCTAGGTGAAACCGTTCACTTTTTGAGACAAAACCACTCAACTTTCCCTCTCTTCAATTGCCCTGCTTATTTCAAAAGGTTTATTTTTCTCTCTCATCTTCTCCTTGCTCAATATTATTTTTCCCTTGTCGACAACGACTTTCATCAGATCTTTAGTGCTCCGGTCACCATTCTTCCTTCTTTGCACCGACGTTTTTATTGCTATCGTCAGGCCATTTGCCGAGCCAGTCGAAATGCGTCTTCAACGATAGTAAGTCCTCTCTTTTCTGGTGTTTTCCATTTTCATTCAAACCTGTTTAATCTATGTATGTTGATGCCATCTACATTTTTGACATTTTCTGGGACTTGGTGATTTGAATGAAGATTGTATCTAAACACATTGTTTGCATTTGCCATCATTTGTTTACTGCTTTATGTTGTGATATCCATGTGCATTTGGTCGAATATCCTTAACTTATGGGAGCCTGTTCATATGGCCGTTACCTTTCTGACAAAATGCTTGCTTGAAAATAGGTTTAAGTGACTGGTATGTGTCTGTTGTTTATGCTTTTTGCGATAACCATTAGTTCTTTTTTCTGATAATTCCTTGGGACTTTTCTGAGTAGGACTTAGGCCGTTCATTGTGATTCCAACCTTGAACATATCAACCTCTTCATCTTCCACATCAACCCCCCAAGCCAGACCGTCTATCATCTCAGTCTCTTCTGATTTATCAAATGGTGTCAACCAATCCAATCGCCCAAGGCCAAAACCTCGAGCCAACACATCCACACCTCAAAACGCCTCCAACTCCTTAAACCTAAAACCTTTAAAGATAGTTTGCTCCTTCTTACCGTTAGACGATAAACCTTACAACCCCTCAGAGAGTGATACTGAGTCCTCTAGCTCTAGCAATAGTATCGTAGGAGTCGCCCCTCAACCTTTTCCTCCTCCAGGCTTTAAAATAAAACACATGGCCCGTAAACAGCCCAAAGACACTGTAGACCTCCACCTAGCCAGACTGATAGAGTCTGACCTAAACCTTTTTACTAGTAGGTATGGCGGTCTTCCTGAAGGTTATACTGTGAGACTACCCAAGGAGGGCAGTTTTGCTAACCAAACCTTAGGCCCAAATGAACAGATAGTTTATAAGGAATGTATGGAAAGTGGCCTTAGGTTCCTTTTAGACCCTTCTCTTCAAAAAATCTTAGAAACTATACAATGCCATTTGTCTCGCCTTCACCCAAGCGCTTATAAATTATTCGCCGCTACCTCAATCATGTGCCAAGCAAAATGCTATACCTTGACTCCCGAAATCTTCCTAAATGCATATAGTGTGGTGGAAAGAGTAGGGACTTCTAAGTATGTCGCCTTCCAGGCGATTAGAAAGAGGTTTGAGGCTCTCAAAAACCATCTGAAAAGGTGGCGAGACAACTTTTATATAGTGACATGTGAAACATGGTGTGGCAAAATCCCTAATAACTGGTCTATCCCACTCATAAAACCTAAGCGGGTGAGGTTATTAGCCAGCACCTCTGTGGAGGTTGCCCAATTTTTATCTAAACACCCTAAAGTCCATTTTGAGACTCTCCTTAAAAAACATCTTTATGGGGAGGATTATATTCCCAAAACCAAACCTTCTGGTCCTCGGCTGGTATATGAATCTGACGAAGATTCAGAAGAGGAGGAAGCTGACATAGGACTTGAAGCTAGCGGACCCAGCCTCTCACCATCCAATGGTATTTACTCTTTTCTCCCTTTTACCTATATTTACTTTATTTATTCTTTTATAGATGCCGAGAATCAATTATACTGCTATAATGGCCGTAGCAGGAGCAACAGAAACGGGGGCGAACCCTTCAACTTCCCCACCTCAAAGGGTGACTACAACTGCAGTTCTTGAACTAACTACTCCCTTGGAGTTGACTGTCCCTGAAGCTCCCCAGTAGAAGCCCTCCGAGGTGACTCGGAAGAGGAAGAGATTGTTGAAGGCTGGATTGAAGGCATCAGCCGCCCCAAAGAAGACTCACTCTCAGCTGTTGGAGACCATTAATGATGGGTCCTCTAGCTCTGAGGGCGAGCTTGCTGATGCTAGTACTTATGCCCAGGGATGGGTAGACGAGCTGGGAAATCCCACGGTCAAGGATAATCGAGTCGCTGCCCTGATCAGCAGGGAAATAAGCCATCCTGCTGATATGGAAGGTCTTTCAGGGTGGACCCATAACTCGCTTGCTTTACAAGCTCAGGAACACATGCTCTCGGTAAGTTTCTTTGTCATATGTTATATCTTTGTCTTTTTTACTTTGTATATTCCAGCCTTCTAACCTTTTCTTATGTATCCCTTTTCAAACGCTGAACCTTATCCGAACGATGAAATATAAGTATTAGGCAAAACGTTCGGCTCATAAGAGAGTGGTGAATGATGTGCAAGCTCAAGCAAGTCCGCAGTAGATAAGGCGACTGTTGGGGTGGAGGCTGAGCTGAAGAAAGAGCAGGACAAAACCAAGCAAATAAAGGAGAAGTGTAACAAAGAGAAAGCTGATCTCGAAGCACAATTGCAATCACTGACTGAGAAGGCAGACCAATTGGAGAAGGAGAATGCTGACTTGAAAGCCAATGTTGAACTTTTACAGACAAAGATTACTCAGCTTGAGGGTGAGTGCGCCCTTCAACGTTCTCAAGTAGCTGAACTGGACTACTTAAAGCGCTCTGTTGGTGGAACCCTTATCAAGTATGGGACAAAGCTTCGTCATGCTATTCAACAATAATTTCCTGACTCTGACATCTCCTCTATGGATGACATTTTTCATAACGAAGATGAAATGGATAAGTGATCATCCTTGTATTTATTATCCTTATTTTTTGGACAATTTGACATATTTCTCTTTATAAAATACTCAAACAGCTTTTATGTTTAATTATTTCTTCCTCACTCGCCTCACTTTTTCTTTAATCATTTTATAAGTTTTTCTTTATTGTAATGCACTGCTATTCATTTTGCATCTTTCTTTAACTTCTTATTAAAAGCTTGGTTCTGCTTAGAATATGCCCTTTAGATATTCTGAGGGTCTTTATTAAATGGCCGTTCATTCACTCGCCTTGATTTGTGTCAAACCAACTTATGCTTTTGCAACGTAAGAGTTAGAAATCGCCTTAAAACTGCCCTTTAGATAATCATAAGGTCTTTATTTGCCTTAGTGCCTTATGGTTTTTTTTTTCATGAGATTGAATGTGCCTCTACCTGGGAGGTCTTAATAAGATATTTGCTTTTAGGTCGCCCCTTAATAAGAGGTCGCTTTGAGCCTATAACTGCCTTTGTTGTGAAAGGTCTTTGTAGCTTTTTGCATATTTGCCTTAGTTTTTTTAAGTTTTAAGGTCTTTTATTTCCGCATAGAGTTTATTATGTCTCGACATGAGAGGTCTTAGTGTGGCATTTGCTTGTAAGTCGCCTCTTAATAAGAGGTCGCCTTATTTTGATAATTGCCTTTATCGTAAAAGGTCTTTATGTTTTAATTAAGCTAAATTTTTAGCAAATGATAACTTCATTAAGCTTCTAGGGGATTTGAATTAGGCTCCCATTTGCCTTACATTTGCTTGTTTATTTAAATAAAGGAAAAAAACTTAAATGAAAATCAATTGGTACCTCGGTTGCTATTAGAGGTTTTGTTATCCCAGCTTCTATTAGGGATATCGACTCGCCTTAGCTATTGTAAGGCCTTTTCATTGGTGAAATTTTCTGAGGTGCTCCACATTCCATGATCTAGGGATTTCCTCTCCTGTGAGAGTTTTAAGCTTGTAAGCGCCTTTGCTAATGACTTTGGCTTTCTGGTAGGGACCTTCCCAATTAGCATGTAGTTTGCCAGTTTCTTGTGTGGACACTTCACTCTTTCTAAGGACCAGTTCTCCCTCTTCGAATCTCCTTTCTCCGACATGCCTATTATAAAACCGTGCCATTTTTAGTTGGCATGCCATCATCCTCAGGTATGCATGTTCTTGCCTTTCTAGCAATAGGTGTAAGTTTACTCGAAGCTCTTGCTCGTTAATGGGTATGAGTTCTTCTGTCCTGAAGTTCCTTTCCCCAATTTCTACTGGGACCACTGCTTTGGAACCATAACACAGGGCGAAAGGGGTTTCAAATGTGGGGTCCCTTGGAGTTGTTCTATAGGACCATAGGACATTGAATAGATGCTCTACCTAGCTGATTTTTTTCTTGTTCTAGTCTCTTCTTAAGTCCTTGAAGAATGATCCTGTTAGCTGACTCTGCTTATTCACTAGTTTGAGGATGGTGAACTGAGGAGAATTTCTACTCAATTTGAAAAGCCTCGCAAAAGTTACTGAATGCTTGAGAGGCGAACTGTGTACCATTGTCCATAATGAGAGTGTGGGGGATCCCCAACCTGCATAGAACCTCTTTGAAAAAGAAGTCCTGGACCCTTTGAGATGTAATTATTGGGACTACTTCTGCTTCAATCCACTTAGTAAAGTGATCAATCGCCACTATTAAGAATTTCTTTTATGCTTTGGCTATGGGAAACGGTCCTAGGATGTCCATCCCCCATTGGGTGAATGGCCATTCACTCCATATTGGGGTCATGTTTTCTGCTGGCTTATGATGTATGTTGGCGTGATATTGGCATGCTTCACATTTGGACACCAAATTCTTAGCTTCCCTTTTTATGGTGGGCCAATAGTATCCTCTTAGGATCACCTTTCTGGCGAGCACGTTAGCTCCTTCATGGGCGGCTCCTATTCCTTCATGAATTTCCCTTAACACAATCTGCTTCAGTTTCACTCAAGCATTTGAGCCAAGGTTGGCTTTTGGACCTCTTTCTCAGTTTCCCTTCCTTATAAGCATATTCGGTGGCTTTCCTCATTAATCTTCTTGATTCCCTTAAATCGTTTGGTAGGATGCCATTTTCCAAGTACTAGATAATCGGTTCCATCCATCCTCTGTTGTCTTCAACTGGCAGGATATTGACCTTGGCGATACTAGGGGATTTTATCTCTTCGATTAGTACATTAGGGATCCCCATGCCCTCTACTGCCATCTTTGCAATGCTATCTGCCCCCTAATTTTCTGTTCTAGGGATTTACGATATTCGCCACTGGCCATCGCTCATTTTTTCTCCTTTTACGATGAGTTGCTTCACCATAGAGACATACTTGATCGTATCTTCATTTGCTTGGAAAGTGCCCGAGACTTAGTTCACAACTAACTGTGAGTCACTATAAGTTTTCAAATCTGTGATGCCTATTTCCAGGGTGATTTGTAACCCCAAAATGAGGGTTTCATATTCAGCCACATTATTGGAAGTGGTGAACCCTATTTTGGCTGCATATTTGATTTCTATCTTGTCTGGTCCTTTGATTAAGATACTGATACCTGCCCTTGCTGAACAGACTGCACCGTCTACCATTAGTTTCCATGGGGAAATCTCCTTTGTAGCCATGGGTTCCCCTAGCGTCATCTCTGCTATGAAATCTGCCAACACTTAGGCCTTTAACACTTTTCGCGGTTCATAAGTAACTCCCAAGCTTCCAATGTGGATCACCCATTCTGAGATTGTCCATGAGGCCTCTGCTTTTTGCAACACCTTTCTCAAGGGGCTGTCTGTTCTGACTACTACTGGATGTGCCTCAAAGTAATACCTTAGCTTTTATGTTGCTATTAACAGTGCAAAGGCTAACTTTTCTAGTCTTGGGTAACTAAGCTCAGCTTCATGTGACACCTTGCTGATATAATAGATGGGCAACTACTCGCCATCTTCATTTCTTATTAGTACTACTGCCACTGTTTCCTCCGTGGTGGCTAAATAAAGGTATAGGGTTTCCCCTTCTATCGGTCTACTCATCATCCGTCCATTGAAAGTTTTTGGGATCTTTCAAGGTCTTAAAGAATGGTAGGCATCGTTTGGCTGGGCTGGATATGAATCGTCCTAGGGCGGTGATTCGCTCGTTGAGTTTTTTAACTTCATTAAGTGTTTTAGGCGGTTCCATGTTAATGATCGCTTGGATTTTATCAAGGTTGGCTTCAATTCCCCTTTGGGATACCATGAATCCCAGGAACTTGCCTGTTTTGACACCAAAGACACATTTCTCTGGGTTTAATTTCAAGTTGAATCTTCTAAGAATCTCAAGGACTTCTCTCAAGTCCTTAGGATGCTCCTCTGCCCGCCTTGATTTGACTATCATATCATCCACGTGGATCTCTACGTTTCTGCCTATATTGTCTTTGAACATCTTGTTGACCATCCTTTAAAAGGTGGCTCCTGCATTCTTTAAGCCAAAAGGCATCTTAGTGTAGCAATAAGTGCCTTCATGAGTTGTAAAGGCGGTTTTGGCTTCATCTGGTTGATGCATTGGTATCTGGTGGTATCCAGTTTTGGTATCCACTAAGGAGTATAGCTGGTGGCCTGCAATGGAGTTTACTAACTGATCAATTTGTGGTAACAGATAGCTATCTTTTGGACACACCTTGTTTAGATCAGTAAAGTCCACACACATTCTGTATAAGCCATTGGGTTTCTTTACCATTACTATGTTCGCCAACCATTCAGGGTATTGAACTTCCCTGATTACTCCCATCTTTATTAACTTATTGATCTCCTCACTGATGGAGATCTGCTTGGGCCAGCTGTGTTTCCTTTTCTTTTGTATTATGGGGGCGATTGTCGGATCAATATTTAGTTTATGTGCCATCACTTCTCTGCTAACCCCTGTTAGCTCATCCTCAGTCCAGGCAAAGGTGTCTTGGAATTTTGATAATGCTCGCAAAGTTTCTTGTAGGATCCCTGGGTCCATCTCACCTACTTTTATTTATTTGCCCAACCTAGGGCTTTGTTTTGAATGGCTCCTACAGGTTCTACTTTACTCTCCTTTGGTTGGATATTTTCTTCAATGACAACGATTGAGAACACCCCTTTTAGTGCCTGATAATAGGTGATCGTGGCCTGTCTTTAGTCTCCTTTGATTATCGCCTCTCCTTTCGAAGTAGGAATCTTTAAGAGTAAATATCGTATACAGATGCTGGCACACTTTTCATTAGGGATTGGTCACCCAATAATAGCAGTGTATGCGAATGGGATATCAACCACCATAAATTCTGCTTACAACACCTTAGTTATGTCTCATTCGCCCAATTTTACTTCAAGCTTGATCGAACCTACTATTGTTGTTGATTTACCTCCTAGGCCAACCAAATGAGTGTTGACAGGGGATAGCTTGGCTTGATCTAGTCCCATTTTATTAAATACTTACAGAGTAAGGAGGTTCACTGAACTCCCTATGTCCACTAGTATATTGTGGACCATATGATTATGAATTAGGGCTTTAACTACTAAACCATCTTTATGGGGGGTTACGGTTGCCCCTTTATCTACTGCTGAAATTTGCAATGTTCCAATATGTTCTGCTTGAACCGCTTTTGAATTAACAGAATAGATGGGCCTAGCTAACCTTTTTCTCTTAGTAAAACTATCACCTCCTGCAATTACGTATATGTGTTTAACAGGCCCCCCTCTAGCCTTTTTATCGCCTTCAGCTTCATCACTATTTTCATCATCTTTGTGGTCCTGCCTCCTTTCTTGTCTTCTTTCATTCCTTCTGTATTCTCCTTTGTCGCCTCTTTGATCTCTAGGCCTTTCTTCTTGCTTGTTATCTCACCTCTTTGTCTCCCTATCATTTCTTTGATCATCTCTATCATAAACGGATCTATCCTGATCGTCCCTTTTGACAAATCGCCTAAAAGACCCAGCTTAAATGAGCTTTTCTATCTCATTCTTCAAGTGATTGCATTGCTTTGTATCGTGGCCTACATCTTTGTGAAACTGGCAGTACTTGCCATTGTCCCTTCTCTCAGCTGTGTATGAACCCATCCTCCTTGGCCATTCTATCCTCTCTCCATTATCTTTGATGTGCATGAGGATTCGTTCTCTGGATGTATTAAGGAGTGTGTATTTAGGGAGATTGGAGCTCTTAGACCTATTATTACCACCTGAGTTTTTGCTTCTTTTAGGAGATCGCCTATCTCCCCTTGAGGAAAGCTCTCTTTTATATTCTTTCATTCTCTTCAAATAATATTGACCATCATCCACTCTTATGGTTGTGTTGGCGATTGCCATTAGGGCTTCTACATTATTAGGAGCCTTGGTTAATAATTCCTTCCTGAATTCCTCATTTGTTGTACCATGGAGCATAGCAGAGCAAGCTACGCCCTAATTCAAATCTTCTATCTTGGCGATCTCATCATTGAATCGCTCTATGTATTTTTTTTTAAGGGTTCGCCTTCCCTTTGTTGGATAGAGAATAGGTCTGCTGACACCTTTTTCTGTTGGATGGAGGCTGTAAATCTCTGCCTGAATGCTGTGGCGAGTTGTCTAAAGGAGTGTATAGAGTGAGGGGGTAGTGTTTTGTACCAATCGTCAGCGTTCCCCTGCAAGGTGGTAGGGAAGAATTTGCACCATATATAGTCTTCATTAGTTTGGATACTCATAGATGTCTGAAATTTGTAGACGTGACTTACCAGGTCTGACTTTCCAGAATAAATGTCTAATGTGGGTAACTTAAACCCTTTGGGTAGAGGTTTATCTAGAATGTGTTGAGCCAAAGGCGACTCATTCTTTAAATTGAACCCAGGGTTGAAATCTTGCATGCCCATCTTGCCAATGACTTCCCTGACTTGTCTTTCTATTTTTTCCTTTTCGTCTTCTTCCTGTTCCACCCTTTGTGCTATTGCTCTTTATAATTGCTCGTCTCCCCTTTTGGACATTTTCTCCTTGATCTTCATGACTGAGGGGCGACTTTCTATGTTTTCTTCTTGGCTTTCTTTTTAGGTTGTTTGTCCCTTATTTCTATCCAGTCTTTAATGTCCTGGTTTTTGTCATCAAACTTCTGACATGCTTCGTCCAAAATTCTGGCTACATCAGCTGCACTAATCATGCTACTCCCCTCCTTTCCTCTTGTGTTAGTAGGATGAGAAGATGCATCATCCATGTCATTCTCTACTCCCCTCCTTTCGCCATCAAAATTGTCCCCTTGAGGTGCAGCAGGTGGGACAAATTAGGGAACATACTTATGGTGCCCTTAAAGTACGGCCAGATTAGTCTGATCTTGCACTCCTAGCGGAGGGGGAATGTCATTATTTGAACGGGGAATGAGGATTCCTTGATTTGGAATGAAGGTAGGACCTGGGTGGAGAACAAGTGGAGAGGGCAAATAAGGGACATTAAAATCTATTCTATGGGGCCTTAACGGGACTGGGGGAACCAGTTGCGGCATGGAAGTTGCCAGTGGATCTGGTGTAATTGGAGGAGTTCCCGATGGTATTGGTGGATATCCTTGAGATTGTGGATACTGAATCCCAAGAGTTAAAGTACGTTGAGTAGTTTGATTAGCAGTGGGAACTAGAATTCTAGGTGGTTGTTGAGTGGGTGGAGTCCCCTGAGTAGTTCTGAATGGTTGTGGCATCCACGACGGAAGTCCTCCTGAGCTAAATAAACTAGGAGGCAAACTATAGGGGGGGTCGTTATTCATCATAATGAATTGTTTTTGAATTAAAAATAGTCCATGCTTACTGCACCAATGAAACGTTCAAGATGTTCCCCTTGCCTGAGTGTCGCCTGAGCTGTTCTAAGTCACCGGAACCTGTAAAACAAGGGCAGACTTACGGTGATCCCTGGGGTCTGACTAAAATGCTTAAGTTAGAGATATTCTCTTAAGAGTTATAAGTATGTGTGAATGAGAGAACGATACCTAATCTCCTAGAAGGCAGGGGTTTATAAAGCAGTAGGACCAATCCCTTTAACCCTAGGAATCCTGGTTCTAATAGGTTTAGGAGTCCTTCCTTTGTTGTTATGAGTCAGAGTCCCCCTAGGATTAGGAACCCCCCTTGTGATGAGAGTCCCGCTTGACTTAGGATTCAAGGTGTCAGGACATGTAAAGGGCTAACGTGAGCCTAGCATGCAATGGGCCCTTTGGGCCTTTTAGGATTAAATTAGTGATTCATATCACCTCTATTTCCAAAGATTACTTGTGTTGCTCCAGGTTTTTCCTTTGAACCATAAATTAAGAAATGTGTTAGTTAATCCATAAGAACATACGTAGCGAAATGTTGCATATTAAGCATTTTTGATTCATAAGTTCACAAATCAATCCCTGGAGGATGATTGGCAATGCTAAAATGCGACATGGTTTATGTCAATTGGAATCACATAATAATGCTACATCTCTAGGTTACCTTCAATAAACAAATCTTAGCAAGAAATTACTGTAGTGCACAATGTAAAGTCTTTTGATCTTTAGCACTATAGATTGGGCCATGCATCTACTTCTAGAATAAAATTGTTGCAAGATGTTGATAATAAAGTTCATACAACACTCACTGTTGTCAGTGGCAGACCCAGAAATTTTTTTAAGGGGGGGCAAACTTGTAATGTGAAAGTAAACAAAGCGGATAACTTTTGTTCAAACCAGATAATTCATAAACAACATTCATATATGAGGATTTCACAAACTAATAGAAGTAGAGGATTTGTGAGGAGTCTATGATAGACCCGATCTAAGCTAGAATTTCTCAAATAAAACAATAATTTTATGGTAGGCAATGAGAAAAATAATGACTTTAAGGTGGGCAATAGTGTAAAATTTACTAAAGAAACAATAAATAATTAGACAAAAACTA
>CANYLF010465536.1:0-11773 GCA_948193215.1 Bocquillonia castaneifolia | reverse complement strand
TAAGCTAAATAAAATGCTTAAAATATTGCAAATTAGCAACATAATGGATTCAAACAAAGTTAAGGTATCACATGATCCTCTGTGTAAACTACAATCAAAACTCGTGTATTATGCCAGTCAGAATGAGTTGGATAAGAATGACTGCTGAAAGCAGCATTTAGGATTTATGGATACCATGCAAATCCAGTTTAGAATTTTTTTTTTTTTTTTTAATGTGAATTAAATGACAACAGTTGATTCTTGCTAGTTGTAGTAGCAATGTCGCTTTTAAATTCAGAATGCTATATGATGTTTCTGCTTATATTTATTTTTTGAAAATGTTGATATTACGATTGACCGAACAGTAAAGAAAGAAATGTTAAGAATGCAATAAAAAAATGCTTAAACATTATGTGACCACTCCATTCATAGAAGATGGTTAAAAAGCCACTACATGTCATGGATACAAGGAGATTTAGTTGTATGAACCTGTTGTACTCCTTTAAAGGCATGCATGTTTGACAGGCTTAATGGCAAATGAAATTTAGAATCCAATTAATAACCTGAAATAATATACTGAATGTCTTCTTGTAATTGTACATGTAGATCAATGGAAGAACATAGAGTTTTTTTCCCAAGAAAGAAGCTTTCTACAGGGTAAATTAAATTATTTTTCCAACCACAAAAAAAACTGGACAGACCATATATAGTATACTGCAATTTGCAATGAAGAACGAATATTATCCAGATTCTCTCACCATGTCCTAGCATTGAGTGACTGTTTTCCGAGCCACAAAATGAATTTGGTTAATGCCTAAAGTTCGTCATCCAGGAAGAGTTTCAGACTCATTTCCTATATCATCATTAAGCTCACATAAAATTCTTCTCTTCAGGGCTTCTCTCAGCAGCTTCCTTCCTTAATGCCTGAAGCCTTTCTTTGAGCTTCTTACTCTGTTCAAAATTTGCCTTCCGCTTCACAGCTTTCTGAAGGAAAACTTCAAATTCTCATCGGAGAGTCAAAATAGATATATATTTAACTAGGTGAAAAGGAGATCAGCATAAGGATATCTCACCTCCTCCCGAAAACATTGATCAAGTTTTATTTTGAGGTCAGTACATTCCCCAAAGAATTTTCCAATAGGATGGTCCACATGACACTTCTGGAACAGCTCAATAATCTGCAAAATGCTTTTCTTGCATCAATTACAAAAGTGAAGGCATTTAAAAAAATACCATCTGATTGTTTCCCAATAGCAATAAGCAGAAAAGTATATATAGCACAAGAGAGACAAATTGATATATGTCTTCCCTTGACAAAGCATCAGTAGCATGCAACAGTTACAGTCTCCACAATAAACTACAACAATAATATCATGCCAAGCAATTTCTAGACATTCTTATTCCGAATCTCTGATTGTGCTTCATGTAGCACCAAAAGGGTGCATGTTATATGATGCATACTGTGAAGATGAAATGTGAATGCTGCGTACAAGATTTTACAGTTGCTTTTGATCTCTCTTACAAGCTATAAGCTACAGCCAAATGCAATTAGAGACGATATTCACTGGTTTGGCATAGACATGTACCACAAATAACTACTCCGAAGAAATTGGGAACTATCCCATCATCTCAACCATCCTACAATAGTGGAAGCAGGGATGACAAACATCCATAACCACATGGTCTACTAAATTTTGATTATTTTTTTTCCCTATCCAACTGCATCAACTTTCAAAGAATAATAACTTTATCCAAATGCAGATTATGCTTGCCCTTTAATCTACAAACAGGCACTATTCCACCCTCCCCTCCTACCACTAAAGACCCCTTCAAACACAATAACGACAAGGACAGAAAAAGGTACAAGTATCCAATCCACAACAAAAGCAAGAAAGAAAGAGTTTCTGATTAGCATCAAGCAATAGTAGGGAAAGAAGATGAACACAACAGGAAAAAGAAAGCAAGAAAGGAAACCTCACTTCAGCACACATTGGGTGTCGATGCAATGTCAAAGGGGGATGCATTTTCCAGCAAGCAATTTAACCCCTGACACCCCTGCACCCAAAAAAAAAAAAAACTTTGATCATATGAACAGATTAGAAGAAACAAAAACAGGCCAAGAGTAAATCATTATGGGCAGTGTTAGGAATGAATGATCTAAAACAATTCAATACAACTGAATCTTGAAAAATTACAGCAACTTTGGCATGATTACATATCTTTCAAAAGCCCTTTTTTAAGCAGAAAGATTTAAACTTTAGTAACTAAAAGGTTTCCAAAATACAGTAACTGACTAAATAAAATTCAATTTAATTGAATTATTGCATTTTTAAACTCTTCAAGACAAGGGCTTTACTTGATGATTTGCACAAGAGGAAGTCATGAAATAAAATGAAAAGAACTAACTTTTAACTGAACGCAAGTAACACATATAGAATAGAATGCACATATACATAAACTCACTGATACAACAAGAAATATACTCGCATATCTATATAACCAGAGAAATGCAAAAACAAACAGGATCAAGAAAATTAAAAAAAAAAAAAAAAAGAAAAGCTAAATTGGGTTTAATTCTTACTGGTTCTAATTTGTGCACGAAGTCTATAGGGGCAGGTGGGAGCGGAGAAGGGAAGAAGATACACGAAAGAAAAGCAAACGGCAACGTCGACTTATGATTCGCTATTTGTTCTACTAAACAACGGCATGTCGTTTTACATCTTCCTTCTTTTTTTTGGTTGTTAATTTAGGCCTGAGATTTGGGTTCGCATATAATGGAACCTGAAATCGAATCAAACTGAATTCTAGTCAGATTTTAAAAATTCAGATGGACATGAATCAAATTGATCGGTTTGATTTGATATTTCATTTTTTTAAAAATAAAAAGTTTATATCGGTTTGATTTGATTTTGTTTTTACTTATCCCTGGTTTTTTTTTTATCATGGTCATCTTAAATAAAATATTAAAATTCAGTATGAATTAATACTAGTTCTAAAAAGTTAATAATTGGAAGAAAATATATATTGAATTTTAACACAGGCACACTGTAGCAGTTGTCAATTTTGGAAAATATTTCGTGCATTATTTGTAGTTTTGTACCCTTTTAGTTTACTTTTCAATATCTTGACAAAATTCTTCCTAATTGTATCTGGCCATTTTAAAATTTGTCAAGTGAAAACACAATAGATTAAACAAGTGAGAAACAACTATGAAGAAATGCATACCACAAAAATCTTTTCTATTTTTAAATATTTTTGTACATTGACAGAATTTTCACAAGAACCCATAACTAGCATGAAAATCGCAACCAGGGAACTACAAACACAGCTTGTAATTATATGATTGCATGAATCAGAGATACAAAAATAGATCATGCAACATTCCAGACCACAAGAAAGCAAATTCAGATATTGGTTTCTTTACCAACATATCGGCAAGTTTCTCATCCTCTGCGCGATAATTCAGACAACTGGTAGCTGTTTTTAAGGTATTTTCATCGTCAGGTTAAAGGTTTCTGTGAAGTGATGTGATCTCTCTTACGCTGTGTGATGGAACCGGCTGCTCCCTGATGCGAGATATAAGGATGGAAAGTTGATCTGTGGCCAGCTCCAGCCTTTCTTTTGACTTTGAAGATTCACTTATAAGCGTTGATACCATACTCTGCAATAGATGCATTCTTTCTCCATTATCATTTGGAGAATTGTGAAGAAGCTTTTCGGGGGATGTGCTTATCCGACGCCATCGGATAGGGAGATACCTTTCTGGGATCTGAAAACAATTTCCTGTGGAAAGAACTCGAAGAGAATGTCGACATAGAATTCCAGAGGACTCAAACTGAAGACAAGTGCATCTAATGATGCCTTCCCTAGGAGCCCAGTATACTTTCCGGCCTCCCTCAAGTTTTGTATGGTGTCTCACAAGAAAGCCATCTTCCATCTGGAATGATGCATAGTGAGCAGCCAAAACGAGCTGTTCTTGGAGCTTGGAGAAGGCGTATGGTGTAAGAACTGTGGCAGCATGTGATTCCATAGGTGCTCCTGTTTTCAGGGATATGTTTTGGAGGTTCTGCTGCATTTTTTGCTGCTCAGCAGCTTGCTCGCTAAAATCCACAACACCAGCAACCTGCTTGAGCAAAACTGAGTCAAAAACTCTTCTAAGCGGCAGAAAGGCTCCGAATTAATGCAAATGAAAGCAGAAACACACAGTAGACTTTCTCAACCAACTGGCAATCAAGGAGAAATTCCACGTTATTGCACATGAAACATAATACTCGTCAAAAAGGAAGAAGAAAATCCAAAGAAACACGGATTCACAACTGAAACAACAGCTTTAACAGTAATAAAAATAAGAAGTGCAACTTTAACACAGAAATGCGGTAAAATATGATAGCTAAATCTACTTAGTTGAATCCCATAAAGGCAAAAGATTTCAGGCTTGACTGGGGATTCTTAAGATAAGTTAACTTTAGCAAGTTGAACCCAACTCCACAGCCTTGAGAGTTGGTTTAGTAAAAAAAAAAAAATTCTAACTCTCCTGTTGTTTAATAGAACTCTAATTGAGGTGTCACAGTACCCAGCCCAATTCAATTGTCAACAATATGATTTTTGTTGGCCAATATGAAGTATGATATAATTGCAATTAGGTATCGTTCCAGTAAAAATAGAACAGAACAAAGGAGAGAGTAGCTGTAATGCTAAAGATGAGATTTGCCCATTGCTTTTAAGCTAGATATTTGTTTCCACATTATCCAATACCTTCTCAACAAGGAATGGATAAATTGCTGGTCTTCACTTTACAACATAGAAAAAAATTTATTCTCCAACAGCTTGCTGATTGGTAAACACAATCCCAGTCTTAAAGAAAATTAGTTACACCACACAATCAGGTGCCCTTCATGAGTTTGTGGATGGAAAGAAAGCCTAAAACTGAATTTCCATTGATAATTTTTTTCTTCATCGAGTTGTCTACAAGTAATATCATATCACATCACTTCACTAATCAAAAAATTAATAAAGAAAAGTATTCAGCAAACAAATAAATCAGATCAATAATAGAGACTTAAACATTAACCATATAGAATTAGGAGTGAAAACCAATCTCACCCATTGATTTGACAAGAGTAGCAAGAAAACATACTTGTTCCACAAAGTGCGGAAGCCGAGTTTGTGCACTCAAAAACCGTTGGATGAAAGCATTTATTGATTTTGAATGTCCAGCTACTGTTATTCCTGCAAGGAAATGGCTTCTCATGTATGGCAATGCCCATAGAGTACGTGAGGTATACAAGTTGGCGATGTGTCTGTTATTGTGCAATCCAAAAGAATTAACCATGTCCCTCCAACCAAGCTCAAAATCCTCAACTGACTCCAGATTGTACAGTCGGTGGAATTCTGCCTTCCACTCATTGTAGCGTTCTCCCAAAACAGCATTAAACCAACATGGAAACTTTCCAACAATCATCCACATACAAAGTGCATGTTTCGTTGCTGGCATCTCCAATGAAATTGCCTCTTTAAGGCACATATTTTGGTCAGTTAAAATCGTTTGAGGAGCCTTCCCATTCATGAACCCTAAGAATGCCTTCATATAAACATAATGCCACAAAATAACAAAACCAATTTGTCAAAACAAGGCTCTTTGTGACAGACTGTGCATCAGAAGGTGTTCAAGGATCATCATCAATTCATTTCAGAACTTTAATCTATTGAGAAGTTTTTTTTACAAAAAAAGGAGTAGTAATCGTGCAAGTCAAATGGCAGCAGAGGCCAGACTAGCAGTTGCAGTACAAATATCAAGACAGTAGGCTTATCCAGTTTCTTGGATAGCACCTTATATTCTTGGTGACAATAAAAGGTCTATAGGGCATTCTATTGGTAAGCAGTGATTATTTGGCCCATTACCATTACCCTACAACTAAGTTTGAATATAAAACAAAAATCCAACTTATTACCACATCTATATGACACGCATAATATTTTTGTAAATTTCGCAAATATTTGACCACCTAACTATTTCTGGTCTACCATGTTAAATTTCCAGTATATTGTTAGTTTCTAACAATCAGAATCATTTTCTTTTTGCTTCTAGCTACAGCTAAACAGATTTTAACATCCCAAGTACACATGCTCGCCATTTTATGAGTAATCAACTAGCTCAAACAAAATTAAAATGATGTTATATGTTCATTCTAAGGTGATAAATGATAACTGGTAAAGGAGAGAGCTTCCACTGTATTACCTTCAATGCCCATGATAATGTCCTCAAAGTTTCCTCTTGCAAAAGCACACAACCAAAGAAACAAGGCATGCCATAGTTATTAATTCCAATCCATATACCGAGAGGCATGTCAAATACAGTTAATCTATGTGTTGTATCAAACACCACTGCATCACCAAAGATATCATATAACTGAGTAGATGACCCATATGACCAAGCTATATTCTCTAACCTGTTGTTTGAATCAAGTGTATAATCGAATCTAAAACTGGGGTCCTTCTCTTTTATGTTTCTGCACATTCTTAGTAAGTCTATGCACTCATCCTCTGGATCTAGTTTTTTAAAGGACTGAAGCAAATTCCTCACATCCTTCTCAGTGAATGGTAAATATCCTGGCTCCACACATTTTTCGAGTTCCATAAGCTTCATCATTTGCTGCACTGAAATTCCTGTTTTGGCATATATAAGGATTTTGCTCTTGTCTGTATCTGATATTGTTCGATATGCAGGAAGGAAACGGACTTGATTTTGTTCTAGTAGCTCATGATTATGGTGGTTTGAAAAACCAGTGATACGCCATTCAGGTGTCCCTAACTCTGCAGTCTTACTTATCCTCATATATGCTTGACACCCACAACGAGAAGATTTTCTATTCCTTTGTGGTTTAATTTCATTCAAGGTTTTGACAGGAGTGTTGCCAGCACGGTGGCAGACAAAATAACGTCTGGTCAGTCCTTTGCCAACCCCATCTTTTCCTTCTGTACGATGACGGCGGATTGAAAATCCACATCGCCTTGCAAATTCACTATAGAACTCATAAGCTGCATCATGAGTGGCAAATCTCTGTCCCACATATGGAATTGCATCATTGGTAGTTTCTAGTGAGAGTCTGGTTTCATCAGGTGATTCCTCTGCACTACTGGCATCATCCAAAGATAGAGATCGTTGGTCCGATGGTTCATCATACACCATAAGCATCTGTCCATCCTCTTCAGACATCATGTTTCTCATAATCTATATGAGGTCAACTTAAAACCCTGAATTCAATATGCTAACAACATAAGCAACTTATTGTAATTCATATGGGAAAATAAATGAACAGTAGAATAACATAAAACCAACATAAATATGTCAATGTGCAATCATACAATGCAACTAGCAGCCTAACACAAAAGGGCAAACTCAGTGGTCAAAATAACAACCATTATGGCCATTAAGATATTCTCATCTTTGGAAGCTAACATTACCCGTGCTGCTATTTCACCCCATTGCATAATGGCCTCCTATATGCAAATGTTGTGAATGATATTCTTCGGGGGGAAAAAGTAACACATAATCAATAAAAAGCACAACTTGACCCTGCAACAAACAAATTTTCCATGCAATCAAGCATAACAATATAACCTTGTTAGCCAAAGAAGCACACCAAAAAGCAACTAACAAAAAATGATCCACTTATTTTAACTTCAAATGCAATTCTAGACATCATATCTTTTGTAATAGTTTATTTCAGTAGTTTCAGATTCATAGATCCTCTAATCTTGAGATGTGATATTGAAACTTAAGATCCTAAAAGCAAAGTGACCTATTACATCTGTTCCTTGCAATTTTTGAGAGAGAATGCAATGACCTCAAAGTGTTCCTTCTGCATAACACATCACCAGATGATTACATGATAACCAGAATATATACCTAGATGATCATTTATCATGAGATTTCTTTTTTCTCATTTTTCATTTGCTCTTACAATTCAGTTGGTCTTCATGTCAGATAGGCTAATTTTTCCCCACCATAATCCTTATTTTCTTTTCAACTGCATTCCTTATTGCACCTTGAAAACCCTCCATGTCCTCATAAAAAAATGAGAAACAGAAAGCTGGCTTGCAGGGGGTGCTTAATTAGCTGACTCACATTATTCCTATTGAAAGTCTGAAACATGTACAAGATTTGAATGTTTTCTTGAATGTAAATATCTTTGAAGGAGCATAGACCATCTTAGTAATAAAAGTACAATTTGCAGCTAAACAGCACAGCTGAGATTAATTAACAGTAAAGAACCAAATTGAACCCTATAAACTCAAAATCAAAACCAACACATTCAGTTCAGAAACCTAGCTCAAGCTTCAATCTTTCATGCTCCATATTAACAATGCTAAACCAATAAATTAACTGAAAACCAACGAATCCCAGGAATCAAATGGTGGAGCAAGTGGGAAAACAAATTCAACAAAAAAACATGTTACTCATGCCTGTAGTTACATATCCATTAAAACTAACTAAAAAGTGAAATCAGCATCATTATACAAAAGAACCAACAAGGGAATCCCCATGTGACAAAAGCAATTATCTCAGCCTTTTGTAATTAAATTACGCAATTTCAGTAAAGTGATCATCATTTCCAGAGCTAATTTCATAAATTTCACCCAATTCAATTAAGAGGTTTATCTACATTGTTACAACTATCAACACAAGCATATATTTAACAATCAAACATTAAAAAAAATAGAACTTTAAAATAAAATAAAACATTTCACTACATTGCTACATTGCCTAATTAACAAAAAAAATGCTCAAACTATAGTATTTTCAAAAAAAATAACTAATAAAGATAATTAAAGAAAAAAATCAAAACTTTACACAAATGTAGAGCTAAATACAATCACATGATCCAACATTTAATCCAAATTAATCACTTTTCATATGGTCAGCAACTGAAGAAAATCACGACATTGTAAGAAGCTCAAATTTTTTTAAAGGTTTGCCCTAATATAATTACAATTTAAAAAAAAATAGTTTTGAAAATGAAAATTGAAGTAATTAATTAAGAAAAGGAAGAGCAGTGTTACCAATTAATTAAGCGATCAATGATCCATTCATTTGTTGAAGGTTCTTTTTTTTCCCCGGGATAGGACTAGCCCTAATTTGCGCAGGGAGGTGAATTGGTCCTTTTTATAGGTCCTGCGCATCTTTCTTATCGTACGCCTCCTTTGAATGGGATTATTGTCGTAAGGTGAACCAAACACCATCCTTTCATTGAAACGACACCGTTGGAAGGGAAGGGTCCAGGTAGAGATGGCAGAATCCCCAAACCCAATTGGACCCTTAGTACCAATCTGAATTGACCGGGATTACCCGGTTTGACTAAAAATGAAAAATCACCCACTTGTAAAAAGTGAAGATGGAAAAGGATGGTAAATTCTTGAATTTCATGAGCCCTTCTATAGTACATATATTTCTATAATCTATAACAAGTATAGAAGTGTATAGAAGTGGGAAGGGGATAAATAGATAAATTAATCTCCTTATCTTTCACTTAGTAATTTTTTAAATGATACTTAATTTAGATAAATTAGTAACTTAATGAATTTATTCATTCTTAAAAATAATAAAATTCTCACACGACTAAGATTAGAATTATAATTTGACTAGAAATTTAATAAATAATTGAAGTTAAATCCAATTAATATAAGGATTATATTAATTAATTTTTAAAAATAATAAAATCCTTACACAATTAGAATTAGAATTGTAATTTGAATAAAAATTATTAAATAATTGAAGTTAAATTCAGTTTATATAAGGATTTTTATTAATTAAGTTGAATCCGGTTTATAAAATGAATTGTAATTTATTAAATATAAGGACTTCATTACTCGTAATTGTATTATATTAATTATAAAATTGTATATCCCCATAAAAAAATTGTATATTAGCTTATCACTTTTCACAATCCTCAACAATATTTTTTTATAATATATAAACATAAGGTTTTTATCGATGATTTAACAAGAAAATATATACAATGAGGTTATAAGCTAATAACCACAAGGCTAATAGATAAGTACAAAATCTAAAAAACAAAATACATACATATATATCTCTCTGTGTGTGTGAGCACCATGATTTACCTCATTAAGGCTTTTCAAAAAAAAAAACCTTATTAAGGTTATACACAAATTTAACCCATTCAATTCAATTCAATGTTTATATTAAAAAAATTTAAAAAAATAACTAAAAGTATAGAAACAATAGACTTTTTATATGGAAAAAATTATAAATTGCTAAATTGGTTATGTACTACTTTACTGTGTTGGACGGAATGAAAATTCTACAATTACTTTACTTTTTATAAAGTAACCTTACTTGATCAACTTATCACCATTGAATGAGATCATGACACTTTAATCAATGGTGATGAGTTGACCAAATAAGGTTACTTTGTAAAAAACAAAATAACTATAGAAGGTACCGATCATTAATGAGGTAATTATGTTTCATCCCTTTTATTTACACTAATATACTAAATGCCCTTTCACATTTTAAAAACACCTGTTATCCTTATATTTTATTTTTATAACATTAATTACCCTTTTTCATACAATTTTACTTTGAAATATGTAATAGATAAAAATGATAATGAGGGTACATACAATACATAAAATAAACTAAATTAGAGATAAATAAAAAAATATAATAATAGTAAGATCTAAGATGTACTATCAATTCAATAAACTATGTAAAGAATATTTAATATAGAGTTGACCGAAATAAACGCATTAGTGAACTTATAAATTGTAACAATAGTAAGATCTGAAAGGTACAATTATGAGTTCAATAAATTATATATAGAATATTTGATTTCAAGTTGATTGAATTAAATATATCAATAAACTTATAAATGATATCTTTAAAACAAAACTTAAAAACTGTATATTTCTTTTTCTTTAAAACCAAAAGAGAGCTTTTATTATTTAATGAATCAAAAGAATACAAAACAAGTAATTAGAAAAGACAGGCCGAAAAACATAAACAATTTTCAACAGAAAAAATATTATAAGTTCAAAGGTTGAGTTGTACTAAATCAAAATTTAGAGGTTTAAATATTTTTGAGAAAAAACTTTAAGGACCTATTTGTACATTTTTTCCAAAATTTTATCTTGTGTGAAAATTATTGTGTAGGAAGCTATATTTTTTATGAATAATATATAAATATAATTGAGAAAAAATTAATTTAATTTCATAAAGATTATTTTAAAAAAAAAAAATTGGAGTTGAAGTGTGTAACTAAGTTGATGGATCAAAATAAAATTTATTTTTATTGATTGAATTCTAAAAAAAAGTGCTTAATGGAATAAAACAAAACTGAGAGTTTAATAGAAGAAAAATAACCGTTAACGGATAACGAAGTAAAATTGAAACATAGAGGTTTATTAGAACAAAATATGAGAATTCAGGGATCATATAATTGGTTTTGCCAATTTTCAAATCAAAGAACAAAAATAATGGGTTTATTAGATTAGAACTTCTTTTTCTAAATCATATCAATTCTAATCGATAAGTTCCTAAATATTAATAATCACAAATTATAATTACTCTCTAGTCATATATCAGGCTTTAACAAACACATCAAGCTAAATTATCCAAAAGATATAATGATGATAATGATGATTTGATATGATATGATATTATGCATTATAAAATTCAACAATGTATCCCTCATCTTTACGACTGGTATGAAGACGTGCATACAAAGTATTATAATTTTTCTTTCAAAAACAAGTATTATAAGTTAATGAA
>CANYLF010465039.1:0-23905 GCA_948193215.1 Bocquillonia castaneifolia | reverse complement strand
ATCTTCAGAATTTTATTATATGTAAATAGAGTATTTTCATCGTTTTAAATTTTTTTAAATTTGACTTAATTTTAGTTTTATGGTTAAATAAAATATAATTAGATATATTTTTAAAATAAATTTAACATTCAATTAAATTTTATTTTTCAGATTATATCATTTTTATAAATTTGACATGCTTAAAAAACTTATAGAATATATAATTTATACTTTATTCAATGGTATATTACACAAATTTATTTTATAATTTTATAAATATTAATACATAGATATAAAATTATTATTTTATATGTAATTTATATAAATATATTTTCCATCATTTTAAGTCTATATGAAAATAAAATTTTATCTTTTATTTATGATTAAGGGGAGGCCGGCTCAAATAAATGTTAAATTTGTTGTACCTATTAATAAATTTATGAGTTTTTCTAATTTAACTATAAAAAATTTATAAAATTAAGAGATAAATTCAAAATATATTTAATTAATTAATTTTACAATCTTATAATTTAGCATATTTATATATTAAGTTTAAAAATAAATTAATTTTTTATTTGATTACATTTATTATATTCAAAAAAATAAATATTATATAAATTCCTTAAAAATATTAAATAATTTTATAATTATATTGTTACGATTTAAATAATTTTAATAATTTTTGTGTAAAGCGCGGGCAAACGTCTAGTTTAGTATGTGATGGTTTCTTGAGGAGATATACTAGTTGGATATTTCATGGGGAGACATATTCTACTAGTGGTGTATCATCTAGCAATTTGAATACCGCCACACTTATAGAATAGAATCTATTGCAGAGTGCAATATAGCTGAAACAAATACACAAAGGTTAGATGATATAGCTGGATTGTTATGGATGGTAAAGTCCTTCTGGTTTTAGAGAGGGGTCATCAATTCGAGTCTCACATTCATTGGAAGAGGACAAAGAATTTAAACCAGTTCTCTCATAATGAATTAATCTGAATCCAAAATATCTAAAATTTCACTGTTGAAAATATTTATAAAAGAAATCATTTTTATATTTTTTAAATATATATAAAACAAACAGATTGCAATCACCATTAGCAAAGATAATGTAGTTTATTTTCTGCGAATAACTTAGTTTATTTTTTTTGTCGGTTACGTACTAATTACGGAACTATATGCATGCACAGCATGTATCATATTTTAATATTTATTGAATATTGTTAAAATAATCATTCATTCTCACAAAACTGCTTACTTATCAGTTTTTTTATGTCAAAATTTTTTTTCATATTTTAATATTTGTCACTTCATTTTTCTTATATGTCCTTATTAATGACATATTTAAAAATTCATTAATTCTTTTGTCTTATTTCAATTAAATGATAAAAATGAAAAAAATATAAAATATTTATTGTTTTTCTTATTGTTTGAGAAATGGTTAAATTTAACGAATTTTTTTAGACGCTTGTGTTTACAAAAATATTTATATACTAATTTGGTTTGCTTTTAATTTCGAAAACTTTCGGGAAAAATTGTGAATATTTATTGACGGTGCAGACAGGAAATGTTGCAAATGTAGAAACAGTCGCGACAATTAATAAACATGAAGATCTAGAGCAACAAATGTAAAAATTCCAAATTTATATATTCACATGTAAAATTTATGTGGTCTCCCTCCTCCCCACCCGCTCACAAAAAATTTCAAGTCCGTCACTGCTCAATATGTTGAGCTTCAACCGTCTTTCTTTCTAATAATAAATAAAATGTTCCCCAATTTTAATGTAAATTTAAAATATATCCTAATTTTAAAAGTGTTTTAGATATATCTCAACTTTTCAATCTGTTTCAATATATCGAAACATGTGGCTGCCAACTCAACTAATTGTATCGTGTCAAAAATTATATTGTCCAATAGAAATCTAGCCAATTATGCAAAATCGAATTTCTCCTTTTAACAATTTTTTTTATACCATTGAATGTTGGTATAATTGGTAAAATCCTTCAGGTTTTAGGGAGGTGTCTCTAGTTCGAGTCTCGTCTTTATTGGGAGAGGACAAGAGGCTCAAATGAGCCATAATTGGATACCAATTCCCTCACAATAAATTAATATGGGCTTAAAAGTTTGAAATATCTCTGTTGCCCATATCTATAAAAAAATAATATTTTTTATATTTTTTTATTATATATAAAACAAACAGATCTGCAATCACCATTAACAAAGATATTGCAGTTTATTTTCTGAAATAACTTAGTTTATTTTTTTGTTGGTCACTAATAATGGAACTATATGCATGCACACCATGTATCATATTTTAATCTTTACTGAATATCGTTAAAATACTCATTCATTCTCACAAAACTTGCTTATTTGATCACTTTTCTATGTAAAAAAAAATTTATATTTCAATATTTATCACTTCATTTTCCTTTTATGCCCTTATTAATGACACATTTAAAAATTCATTGCTACTAGGGGTGTGCATCGGTTAGAACCGAAACCAAATCAAACCAATTTTTTTTTAAAATTTGAAACCGAACCGAAACCGAAGTATTTAGAAAGGAGACCGGAATGGTTCGGTTCGGTTCAGTTTCGAATGAAAAGGGGGGTTCAGTTTGAATTTACACTACATTTCAGTTTGGTTTTCGGTCCGGTTTGATATTTTACTTAAAAGTTTTAAACCGAACCAAACTGAAATCTAAAAAAATTTGAAAAATTGGAATTGAATCGGACCGAAATGAACCGGTTTCGGTTCAGTATTTCGGCCGGTTCGGGTTTTGCACAGCCCTAATTGCTACACATTAAAAAATTCATTGTTTCTTTTCTTATTCCAATAAAAGGGCAAAAATGAACCAAAGCGGAGTGGTTCAAGTGGTAAACACTTGAGCTTGCAAGTGTCACGCCTGGCTAGGTCACAAGATTGATCCGTAGGCTCGTTTTGGGAGAGGGTTATTCCAAATGGAGCTTATCTCTGCTGGAGGTTATTCTAAATGGGGCTTCTTTCGGCCGGATATTAGTCTGGGCAACCGTAAAATGGGGTCTGAGATACTCTGGTGGTATGTTCACCTATCAGAAAAAAAAGCACAAAAATGAAAAAATACAAGATATTTACTTTTTTACAAGATATTTACTTTTCTCTTAATGTTTGAGAAATTGTCAAATTTAGGAAAAAAAAACGTGTGTGTTTAAAAAACATATATATACTAATTTGGTTTGTTTTTAATTTCGAAAAACATTCAGGAAAAATGTAATTATTTATTGACGGTGCAGACAGGAAATGTTGCAAATGCAGGAACAGATGACAATTAATAAACATGAAGCTCCAGAACAACAAATGTAGAAATTCTAAATTTATATGTTAACTTGTAAAATTTATGTTGTCCCTCACTAATAATTCTAGGTCTGTCACTGTTCACCATGTTTAGCTAATTCCACCGTTTTTCTTTCTAATAATAAATAAAATGTCCCTAACTTTAATGTAAATTTTAAATATATTCTAATTTTAGATATATCTTAACTTTTTGATCTGTTTTAATATATCCAAGCATGTGGCTCCAATGCAGTAAATTATATCGTGTCAAAAATTATCTAGTCCAACGGAAATCTTGCCAATTATGCAAGATCGAATTTCTCCTTCTAATAATTTTCTTTTATAACAAAGAATGTTGGTATAGTTGATAAAATCCTTCTTATTTTAGGGAGTGGTCTCAAGTTCGAGCCTCGCAATAAATTAATCTAAATTCAAAGAGTTTGAGATATAAAATACCTATAAAAAGATAATATTTTTTATATTTTTTTAATTATATATGAAACAAACAGATGTGCTTAGTTTATTTTTTTTGTCGGTTACTAATTATTGAACTATATTAATGCACACCATGTATCATATTTTAATATTTATTGACAATATTACGCTGCTACGTAGGCAACAGGAATGTCTTGCAACTACACATACGTGGCAGCCATAGAAGTCATAATGATCCAACAACGCTTCTAATTAAAAGTAGAAAATTATAAGTATACTTTATATGTATTTAAAATGTTATATTAAAGTCCTAAATTTTTTTTTGTCATTTTACATATGTGCTGTCTAAAAAAAAAGATTGAATCCAAACGTTTTTTTAAATGGAAATAACTTTCTTGAATTTTTGTTAGACTACTTTAAAATTATGTCATTTTTAATTATTTTAGAACTTATAATTCTTATGACATATGACAATCATGCTAATATATGCTTCAAACAAAATTTAAGATTTTGATAAAATAATGTTATCTAAATTTAATTTATATAAATTTCTTCTTCACTTTTAATTTGAGAAAAAAAAATTGCAATTGTATACATTTAACCAAAAAATATATATCAAAAATTTTTGGAGGACGTGATTTTTTTCTACACAAACTATATATAATTATATTTTGGTTATATATTGTTAGGGGGCCGTTTGGTTTGAATTCAACAATCAGAATCGAAATGGGAATGGGAATGGAAATGAATGGGAAAGAGAATGAAAACTTTGATAAGTCGTTTGGTTAACTAAAGAGTAAGAAAGGGAATGAGAATTTTATAATACTATTTTTAATTATTTATAATATTAAAATATTTTAATTTTTATTATTTTAATGATTTATTTGTGAAATATAAATATTACATGTAAATTTTTATTAATTTATGTACTTAATAATGTTATAACTTGATTACCAAGGGAATGAAAAATCTATTTCCTAGGGGGTAAGGGAAAGGGTGATTCTTGATGATTTCGTAGCCACCATGGTCCTAAATCCTCTCTGCGGGTCTCTGGATGTGCGACAGGTTAGAGCACGACGGGACGGTGATATCCCGACGGCACTCCAACGCCTAAGTTAGAGAGAGAAATACAAGATAAACCCTTCTAGGGTTTAGAAGAATAGAATTACCTCAGATGTCCTTGCACTATTCCTTTTATAGTGTGGCAAGAATCTAGGGTTTCCAGGGGTGCCACCCTGTATGTGCGGCACGTGTCCCCTGGCCCCCCAGGTAAGAATATTCAAGAATGGGATTATTCCCTATTGGGCTAGGCCCAAAGAGAAGTATTAGACAGGTCCATCAATATTCCCCCTAATGAGTATGGAAGTCATTTATGGCTTCCGCTGTTTGGAGTAGAAAAGACCCGGTCTCTTATGATAAGGCGGCTCTTGACTTGATAACTGAAAGATCCGCTAATGGGGGTTAGGATTTTCAATTCCCCGCCTTTTTGACTGTTGAATTTCCTGCTTCTTCTCTTTCTTCTTTAAAAATTATGTCCTTTTAATGTTAGCCGTTTCATCTTTTTGATGGACAACTGTCCTATACGCATCTTATCATTAATGACGTGATGCTTCGTAATATGCTCTTATGAAAATAACAGTTTTAATAGGTATATGGAAGGGACCACAATGCCATATTCCTTTTAAGATCAGACGGTCCAGTATCTGCCACATCTCTGAGTATGATGGTTCATGTAATAGGAAGTTTTTGTATAAAAGGCAACACCTTCCTTCCCTCTCCCACTTTCTTGTTTTTCTGCACTTGAACTTTCTCTTTCCTTTTAAGTTTTCTACATTCTCCAGAGAAGTATCTTCGTGTCTGCTGTTAGCGGCTTCATCTGTTTCTGCTTGCAGATCTTTTGACCTTGCACTACTGTAACATCCTTTCACCAGGTTGTTCCCTATGGCTCATAATCTTTCTTTAAATGATCCTAATCATGACGTAGATGACTTTAAGGAAAAAATGAAATCACTTAAAAAGATAAAATCTGTTTATGCCGATAACTACGAGTCTTTGCAAGCTTTAGCTAAATTATACCCCCTTCCAAAGGGCTATTCTTACTGTCAACCCTTAGAAAGTCATAGTGCTAATGACGTTTTTAGTCTTTCAGAAATAATTATTTATGACAAGAAAATTGAGGTTGGCCTTCGCTATCCTCTTGAACCTTTACTGGTAGAGTTTTTAAAGTTGCAAAAAATACTGTTGGCCCAATTTTACGCAAATGCCCTCCGTAGCTTTTTATCATTTTTGTACATACATAAGGAGGCGGGTCTTAACCCAAGCGTGGAAAGGTACATGCAGTACTTTAGTATCACTCGTAGGAAAAGTGAATATTATTTCTCTACGGGTGTTCGGGCTCCCGCATATAGGCTATAGGCTGGATCTCCTGATAAAGCCCATGAAATCTGCAAAAGGTACTTCATAATTCAGTATAAGGATGTGCTTGCAGATCTTCCCCGTAAATGGGTAGCATCCAAAAGTATGAACTGTAAACATGTAAAGTCCAAATTCTTAGACCTTCTCAAGCAATTTGCTGCCGCTGAGTTTAGAAAAGGGATTTCGCTGGATAACTACGTTAGCAGCTACCTTGTAAAGAGGAGTAAAGCTGAGGAAGAAGCCACCAAAGAGGCGAAAGAGGCTAAGGATTCTAAGAGGAAGAAAAAGACCGGCAGGTTAAATGCTATACGAATAAATGAACCAAAAGATGACCAAATCCGTCCTGATACTTCCAGTGAAGATACGGAGTTGGCCTAGATGTTGGCAGAAATTAATGAGACCGGCCCTGTAGATTGTCCTAAAGCCGATCCATTAAATGTAAATTGTATATAATAATTCTTTATTCTCTTTCAATGATTTTGATTATTTCTTTATTGGCTTTGCTAATGTAGATGGACTTCTCTTGAATGAAATTCGTTGATCTGACAAATAAAAGAGATGAAAAGAGGCCTCTCGCTACTTTTATAATCCCCGAGGATCACATTTATGACTTGATTGCTGAGGCAAGAGCGGATGATCTTCCCGCCAAGCAAAGTTTGGCCAAAAAGAGCTGCAAAGAGGACAATCGACCCTAGCAATCTCCACTAGTCGAGGTTGGCGGATCTAGCCAGGCAATTCAGCTAGCTGGTGAAGCCCTAGAAACTGAAGAGAGCCTGCCCTTCATGATGAAGAAAGTGTTCCTCACGAAACGTGGGGAGCCAATGAACATCTATGATTGGTTGGATAAGCATAGGGAGGACACGACCGTGGAAAGCCATATAACAACCAAGAGGCTTGCTGAAGTGGTTTGCTTACCCAAAGACATGGTCGATAGGCGAAGCATTCCATAAACGGAGCTTATTAGCCATATCCGGATGAATCAAATGGTTGTAAGTCTGATGCATTCATTATATCAGATTTACTTATGTATACATGTATTTTTATGTTATAAACTTTCATGATTTTGTAGGCCCTTCAAAATGGCGAACTACTGGAAGAGAACCGCCTCAAGGCATCTAATGAAGCCACTGCTCAACTGAATACTTATGATCTCATTGAGCTGGAACTCAACTCTCGCACTGCCGACGTTAAGGCCAATGAAGAAGTTAATAAGAAGCTATTTACTGAGATGTCAGATATCTGCCAAACTTGCGAAAACTTGGAGGAAGACAAGAAGCTTGCCGCTCTTAAAATAGCCTTGTTGAAAGATAATGTGCGTGATCTGACTACCTCCCGCAATGAACTTCAGGATACAATTAATAAGGAGCGGGACGCTACAGTTGCTTTCATAGGATGGGTCCTATCAGCTTTTGATTGCGCGTGTGCCAAAGCTTTTCACCAGAAGCTCCAAAATCCTTCTCTCTAGCCTGATGATGTTAGGAAGCCAGATTTTACCGATGACTGCAATCATGGGATTGATGCCATTGCATTGGCAGGAAAAGTCTGGAAAAATTACTCGGATGGGCTGGATGAGGAGTTTGATTTTCCCAATGAAGCGACTGCTGATAATGATACCCCTTCCCCTATCCAAAGAGTTGCAGAGCAAGGCAAACACTTTGTCGCGACAATTGGGAAAGAGCTGTCCCCTCATAATCTTGTCGCTATTGGTCCTGATGGTGGATTGCTTGGAGAAAAGGAGGGTGAAAGCCACCAGATATGTGTTATTGATTGACTTTCCTTGTAAATGTAGTTTTCTAGGACAATCCTTTTACGAGGAAACCGCTAACTATTCGAATGGTTTCCTGACTTTGTACGCTTTGTTTTGTTGATCTGTTAAACAATTTATGATATTTGATTGTGCACATTTTCGTATGCTTTGCAGCTTTTTGGTTCTTTGGTTGAATGTTATTTTCCTTCTAGTAATTTTTCCTTATTTGTGGTTCATTTAGCCTTTTAGCATTGCTTTGTAATAGCGGCGATTAAACTATTGCCGAATGTATAATCTTATGGACAGGTAGCTTTTTGTGCCGTTTGCCTTGGTCTAATGGATAGACTTATGGCTAGGCTGCACTGGTGGCCTTTTTACCTTTGTCTAATGGATAGACTTGTGGCTTGGCAGCACTGGTGGCCTTTCTTATCTTTGTCTAATGGAAGCACTAGTGGCCTTTCTTGCCTTTGTCTAATGGATAGACTTGTGGCTTTACGGCACTATTAGCCTTATTCCCTTTGTTTAATGGTTAGACTTTTGCTTTGCGGCACTGGCGTCTTTTTTTTCTTTGTTTAATTGATAGAATTATGACTTCTATAAAGTTAACAAACAAATAAATAAACAATTATTTATTGGAAACCAGCTCTTTCATTCATGATTCTTCAAAGGAAAGGATATACATTACTGATAGTATTTTCTTAACAGTTCAGCATTCCATGTCCTAGGAAGCATTGTACCATCAAGATTTGCCAACTTGTAAGTTGCTTTTCCTATAACTGCTTTCACCTCGTAGGGACCTTCCTAGGTGGCCCCTAACTTGCCGACACCTGCAGTTCCTTTCCCAACATCAGCTCTCCTTAGAACTAGATCTCCTTCTCTAAAAGACTTTAACCTGACTTTCTTGTTATGGTACATTGCCGCCTACTGCTTGTACTGGTCAGCTCTAATTGCTACCTGCTCTCTCCTTTCTTGCAACAAATCCTTGTTTATAGCAATGGCTTCCTCGTTTATTTCTGGGTCAAAGTTCAAAACCCGCCAAGAAGGAATTGTCACTTCGACTGGAAACATGGCATCCATTCCATATGCTAGCCTGAATAGGGATTCCCTAGAAGCTTTCCTTGGGGTTGTTCGATAGGCCCATAACACGCTGTATAGCTCTTCCACCCAGGCATATTTCAAATCATCCAACCTTTTCTTTAAGCCATCCAACAGGGTTCTATTTCTATTCTCTGTTTGCCCATTTGTTTGAGGGTGAGAGACAGAGGTGAAGTGCAGCTGTATGCTCAGGTTACCGCAAAAGTTCTTGAATTTCTCTAAGTCAAATTGCTTGCCATTCTTTATAATAAGTGAATGGGGTATGCCAAACCTGTAGATAATCTCGTTCCTGAAGAACTTCTCAATCCATTCCTCGGAGATCGTTGGTACCCCCATGGCCTCTATCCACTTTATGAAGTGGTCTACAACAACAATTAAGAATTTTCTTTGTCCAAAGGCCAGTGGGAAAGGCCCCAGTATATCCATGCCCCATACTGTAAAAGGCCGAGGACTGCCTATTGTTGACTTATAATTGGCGGGTAGGTGACTGACCCGTGCATACTTCTGGCACTTTTCACACTTCTCCACTAAGCCTAAAGCATCCTTATACATTGTTGGCCAAAAGTACCCTTGTAATAATGCTTTCCTGACTAAAGTTGCCGCTGCTTCTTGAGATCCACATATTCCCTCATGAATCTCCCTTAATAGATGTAGGTCATCATTTTGTGATACACACCGGCACCATGGGTGTGATCTGGCTTTTAGAAATAGGACTCCATCCTGGTAGTAGTAAAGTGAAGCCATTGCTTGCAGGCGTTGTGCTGCCTTTCTATCAATATGCAATTCCCTGGTAGTTTTATAAGTAATTATAGGTTTCATCCATCCGGCTATTTCTGCTACCTCCATTACTTCTTATTTTTCTACACTTGGTGTTGCTAATTCCTCCTGTAGAGGAACTTTATAAAAGGCGTCCTTCCCTTCTGCTGCTACTTTTGCTAATAAGTCTGTTTCAGCATTTTCTACTCTTGGAATCTGGTGGATCTCATATTGTCCCCCTCTATCCTTGATCGCAGCTAACTGCTTTTATACCTTCTCAAGGTATTTGATCATCATATGCTCTTTAGCCACAAAGTTTCTAGAGACTTGGTTGACCACCAACTGGGAATCACTATGGACTAACAAGTTGTCTGCTCTTACTTCTTTAGCTAACAAGAGATCGGCTATTACTACCTCATATTTTGTAGCGTTGTTAGTTGATTTAAACAATAACCTTATAGCACATACAATCTGTATTTTACCTGGCCCTATCAACAAGATCCTAACTCTAAAACTGTTATCCCCACTCGCCCCCTTAACAAACAACTCCCATTTTTTAGTAGTTTTTTTGGGGCTTAGCCACTACCTGATCTCCCGCCATCTCTACTACAAAATCTGCCAGAACTTGGGCTTTAGGGCGGATCATGGCTCTTATCTGATGTCGTATTCTCCTAACTAGACTGACCAATTCACCAGTCTTCCTAAAGTTTTGGGTCTTTCCAGTGCCTTCCTGAGCGGCAGGTTTGTTCTTACTATAATTGTGTGTGCATGGAAGTATGGTTTCAATCATTTTCTTGTTTCTACTATAGCAAGTGCCACTTTGTCAACAGAAGGGTATCAGATTTTGAATCTTTTCAACACCCGACTTACATAATAGATCGGCTTCTGCTCGCCACTTTCTTCCCTTATTAGTACACTGGCAATCATCTCATTAGCTTTTGCTAAATAGAGATACAGCTTCTCCCCTGCCACTGGCCGGCTCAATAACGGTTGAGATGTAAGGAACTTTTTCAGGTTCTCTAACACCAGTTGGCATTCCTCTGTCCACTCAAAGTTCCTCAAGCCTTTAAGTAATTTATAAAACGGTAAAGATTTGAGAGCCGTACAACACATAAATCTTCCCTGTGTCGTTATCCGTCCATTCAACTTCTATGCTTCATTCACATTTCTAGGCGGCTTCATCTCCAAAATGGCCCTTACCTTCTCCGGATTGGCCTCTATGCCCTTTTCTGATACCATGTAACCTAGGAACTTCCCAAATTTGATGCCAAATGTGCATTTAGCTGGGTTTAGCTTCATTTGGAATTTGTGAAACACTTCAAGTGCTTCCCTTATGTCACGGGTGTGGTCTTCTTCCTGCTTGCTCTTGATAAGCAAATCATCAACATAGACTTCTACATTTCTCCTAATCTGATCCTTGAACATGTAGTTTACCAGCCTCTGATATGTGGTGCCTACATTCCTTAAGCCAAAAGGCATTACCCTGTAACAATAGGTTCCACTGCCAGTAATAAAAGCAGTCTTACCCTTATCAGCCTCGTGTATTGGTATTTAATGGTAGCCGTTGGCAGTATCGACTATTAAGAACATTTGGTGATCGGCTGTTGAGTCCACCATCTGGTCTATTGAATGGAGTGGGTAGTTATCATTTGGATAGGCTTTATTCAGGTCAGTAAAATTGACACAAATCCAGTGCTTTCCATTTGACATCTTGACCAGAATAACATTTGCACACCATTCTGTATGCTGAATCGGCTCTATGAAGTTAGCCGCCTTCAGCTTATTTACTTCTTCCTCTATTATCCTCTATTTCTCTATACTAAACTTCCTCTTCTTCTGCCTTACTGACTTGGCACTTGGGTCAACCCCTAATCTGTGAATAATTATACTTGGATCGTTGCCCACTATCTCAACTGGTTCTGAGGCAAAGACCATCTGATTATCTACTAGAGCCGCCACTATGCCTTCTTAAGTTCTTTCTTTCATCTGGGTGCTGATATTAACTGCCTTGCCATTGCCTAAGGTCAACTCAATTATTTGTTCAGCTGGTTCTCCCCTCTGTTTCTCCTCTTGGGGAGAGAGAATCTATTTTATGCTTAAGGCTTTCGCTTTGCCTCCTTCCACCGCCACAGAGCATTGCTGAAACTCTTGCTAGTTTTCCCTAATGACCACTGGCCCTTAGGAGTAGGGATTTTCATCGTTAGATAGCGAATGCTTGTGATGGCACCTGTATCATACAGTAGTGGCCTCCCTAATATGGCATTGTAAGCTAGTTCTATGTCTACGATATTGAATGGCACCAAAGTGGACATTATTGGGCCCTCGTCTTCCCCAAAATGCATTTCTAACTCTACCACTCTAACCAAATGTATCGGCTTTCAACCAAGGCCCATAAGCGGCATTTTAATAGGTTTTAAGGTAGACAACTCTCCTCCAATTACGACATATGCCTTCTTTGTCAAAATGTTGACATCGTTGCCTTCATCTACCAACATCCGCTTCACCAAGTATTCTCCAATCATGGCATCAATTACGAGCGCATCGTTGTGAGGTCATTTGACATGGGCGGCATCTGTATGGTCAAAAGAAACCGCAGATAAGCTTGACTTTACTAGCATTACTTGCTTTCTTTATTTTTTCTTTGTCAGTTCTACTATTAAGCTTCCTCTTGTAATCACATACCAAATCTTGCTCGGGTCAAACTTCTTCTTATGTACCGGGTTCCCCTTCTCAAAGTTATCCTTCTCTCTATCTCTTTTTTGCTCTTGCTAACCCCCAACAAATTTCATCAATTTCTCTTTTCGAACCAGCCGCTCAATTTCATATTTCAAGTCACGGCAATCCTTAGTTTGGTGACAAAGATCATTATGGTACTTGCAATACTTCTGCCTATCCCTCTTATCACTCTTTTCAGGATTTAGCTGTTTTAAGCGGTGGATCTCCTCACCATTTTCCTTTATCCACATAAGGATTTCTTCTTTGTGAGTATTCAAAGGAGTAAAGAAAGTACGGTTTCTATAAGAATCCCTTTCATGCTGCTTATCCTTCTGCTTATCATTCTTTTCTAGCTGGCCCTTCCTCTTCTCTACCTCCTTTTTATCTGCCCGTATGGTCTCATCCAAATTCGCACATTTCTGCGCTATGGCCATTGCCTCTTTGAAGTTTGTCAATTTCTTAGTTACTAGCTTATCATGTAGCCGGCGGAAAGTTGTTCCTTTCCTCAGTGCTTCTACGGTTGTCTCAATATTCAAGTTGTCAAATAGCACGGCTTCTTTGTTAAACAGTAGTACATACTCCCTCAACGGCTCCTCTGGCTTCTGGGTACATCTTACAAGATCACTTATCTTTCTAGTTGGCGAGATGTTTATGTGATACCTGTGCTTGAAAATTATGGCCATGTCCTCAAAGTAGTGAATGGAAGCCTTTGGGAGCCGTAAGTACCAATACTGTGCGGACCCCTTCAGTGTCATAGGAAAAACCTAACATTATACTACATCGGCTACCCACTGTTGGAGTGCCATCATTGTGTTGAACTTTGCCACATGCTCTTTAGGATCGTCCGACCCATCAAATGAATCCATCTTTGGCTTTTGAACCTTGTCTGGTAACGGTTATAGCAATATTACAGGTGACAACGGGGATCCGCCATCCAAAAGGTAATCCTCATTAAACTCTCCCCTTTTAAACTTTTGAAAAATGCCCAAAACTTTATGTTCAACAGCCCCTTCATCTTCTTGCTCCTTTTCTCCTTTCAGGGGTTTTCCCATCACCTCAGATTCATCTACCTTCTGACACATGAGGGATTAGGCTGGGTCGGTTAAAAGTAGAGACATAATTTGTTGGTGGTGTGATATGGTTTAGATCTGGGTTAAATGGGTTTTGGTAATGAAAATGTGGCTGGTGATTCTGTATCTGCTGCATAGCAGCCAACATTCTAGCCTAAAAAAGGCTAGTCATCTCCTACATGACACTAACCATTGTGGTTTGCCAAATGATGTTTGGATCTGGGACAGGTTGGAGGAGGCCTTGGTGTATGGTTTTCACCGGATAATGATTGCATGTGTACTGGTCCTACCCTTGCAAAATGGCTAGGTTGTGGTGTTTGGCTAGAGGAGGCTATGTTAGTGTTTGGGGTTTGTGTGTTTGAGAAAGGATTCACCACCGTTGACGGCGGTGTTACTGTCCAGTCAAAAAATGGAAAGTCTCTTGGTCTGTTTTGTGGGTTTGGGTAGTAGATTGTTGGGATTGTGCCTGGTGCCAAAGGTGGCGGTGGTGGTAAAGGGACTGAGCTAGGCACTCTTGTTGTATTATCTTCTTCGGTTGCGATATTTAATCCTTCGCTCACCGTACCAAATGATAGTTCCATAGCTACCATTGTCCTGAGTCCTCTCTGTGAGTCTCTGGATGTTTGGGTCTCTGCAACTAAAGACAGGTTAGAGCACGATGGGACGGCGATGTCCCGATGGTACTCCGACGCCTAAGTTAGAGAGAGAAATACAAGACAAAATAGAATGGTTTTTCTAGGGTTTAGAAGAATAGAATTACCTCAGGTGTCCTTGTACTATTCCTTTTATAGTGTGGTAAGAATCTAGGGTTTCCATGGTTGCCACCCAGTATGTGCGGCACGTGTCTCCTGGTCCCCCTAGGAAAGAATATTCAAGAATGGGATTATTTTGTATTGGGCTTGGCCCAAAGAGATGTATTAGTCAGGTCCATCAATTCCCATTGAGGGGTTATCCCATTCCCATTCCCTCATCAATTTAGCTCAAGCAAATATCAAGAATGGGAATCATCTATTCTCATTCCGATTCCCCCCTCATTTTTAAGCATACCAAACGGTCCCTTATAATTAAAATAACATTACATTCTTTTCAAAAAAAATAATACTATTACATTTTTTTTTTGATAATTTGGCAAGAATGAGTCTCAAACTTGAGACCTTTCACCCATACCCACATGGGTACATAGTACCAGTCCACCTAAAGTGGATTGGTAATAATATTACATAAGAATTTTATTAATTTCAATATCTAATCATGTATATTATTGTTATGTTATAGATGGAAATTTCACATTAGTTTTTTTACTTTTTTTTAATTAAATATCGTAAGTCTTGATTAAGGTTTAAGGGTAAAAAAAAGGCATATGAGACCATCTATTTCTTTCTTAACTATAAAATTATAAATCTTTTTATAATAATTAAAAAATATTTATGTAATAAAAAAATTTAAAAAATGCTATTTTATTAAGAGTTTTTTTTTCTAAATATATTACTCTATTTCACAATCTATCGTTTAAGGTTGTGACACATGAATTAAAGAAGCTATTAACTAGTTTACATTTTAGGAAAAAAAGAATTAAATGACTAATTACTCTTTTATAATAAATATTTGTAATTTTATTTATATATATTATTTAACGTAGTAATAAATATAAAGTTTGGGGATGAAAGTGAAAAAAAGAATATTTAATATTGTATTGGTATTTTTTTTGATAAATTTGTATTGGTATTTGAAAGAGACAAATATTTAGAAACAAACTTATAAAACAAAAATATTAGAAGCATAAACTTATAACTAAAAGCATAAACAAACTTATAATTTTTTTTTTACCAATTGACCTTTGGCCTACAATAGGAGTGTGGCTTTGCTACACGCCAAGGTCTTGGATCCGAATCCCAGGCTTGATTGTTTCTTAAATAAGCTTGAAATGGAGCCCAATGATAGGTCCCATTAAAAATAAGTGTGGAGATTCTCATCCACGGTTAGAAAAGTACTAACAGTCCTGGTTCCATATGGGCAGTCTAACAACAAGACAGCAGTTAAAAAAAAACTTGTAATTTTGAAACAACATTTAGGACTTTAATACAACATTTTAAATACATAAAGAGTAAACTTATAATTTTTTTGGTAAATTATATAAAATTTTATTAAGGCCTCACAAGGAAGCAAAGACCCAGACGCTAGAGGATCTTTCACACAAAAGGACACGAAACTGAGCAGAGTCTAGAAGAAAATATAAGTGGGGTTTTTGTACACATCAATTCTAGAATATACAAAATGAGGGTGATAATATTTAAAAATAATAACACTCCTAAGAATACAAGATATAAGAATGGATTCCAAGTCAATATTGCTTATTGTGAAAATTCTACTATTTTTGGATTTCAATAATTCTTAAATGAGGAAATGCCCAATCAACAACCAAAGTTTTCTATTCCTTTTTGAAATAATAAGATAACGCCATTGTTCCAAAAAGTTCTGTAATGACTTCGGTGTAGTCCAGCAAACACCCACAAAACTAAGAAAAGAGTTCCACAAAGAAAAAGCTCGAGAACAATGCAAGAGAATATGATTAGCATCTTCCCGCATACCACATATGCCACACAAGCTGTTGTCCTAAGAAATGATAGACCTAATAGCTAGAAAAGAACCTGTAGCAATCTCATCTTTCATAGCTTTCCATAAGAAGAATTTGATCTTGGGGGGATCAAAATTTTCCGCACTAAATCATATGAAAAATATAGGAGCATTGGAGTGAATATTCATATAGGCAAAATCACGAACCTTAAAATTGGTATTAGAAGACCAAGCAAATTTATCAGGTGTTGCAACATTGTTTAGATTATGATTGTTTTGCCACTCAGAGACAATGGCATCAAATTGGTTCTTTTCATGCTCTTCTATGGTTTTAATACACCTTTTAAATTAGGCACCTTGATGAATAAAGGAATTGCCCGAACCTTATTGGTTGCAAACAACAGAAAAAAGTAGTGGAAATTTGGTCGAGAGAGGAGTATCAAGGATCCAGCAATCATGCCAGAAAAGAACTTTTTCCCTAGAATGGACAAAGCATTTCATCTTTGAAATGAAGTACTCCCAATTAGTTCGATTACCCACTGTTACATTAAAATTAATTTCCACAAGGAGGAAAAAGTAATGGAAGGACTACTGAAGTAGAGGGTGAAACCGTTAATACCGGAACTTGCATGGACCAGACTAGCCCACATTCCAACCTTTGGGGTTGTTAGCTTCGAAATCCATTTAGTCAAGAGAGATACCCAGGCCGCCTTTTTATAAATAATTACGAACAACATTCCAGGCAACATAGCATAACCCTCTGGATGTTATATCTCCTTTCCAAAGGAATCTGATCATGTAACTTTCTAGTTATTTTTGTACCTGGATAGGTAACTTAAAGAGCGACATATAGTATACAGGTAAGCTGAAAAGAACCGACCTGATCAGAGTTAATTTGCCAGCTTTGGATAAAAAATTTCCTTTCTAACTAGAGAGTCTACCTTTGAAGCTAGAAATAACAGGATCCTAGAGCCCCACAGTTGAAGCTCCAGTAGTCAAAGGCAATCCCAAATAAGACATAGGCAAGGTATCTAAAGTACACCCACTTTTTTCAGCTGCTAGATAAGTAGAGTGAGAGTCGACATTAACTCATACAATTGAACTCTTATGATAGTTAATTTTAAGACCAGAAACTACCTCAAAGCAGCGTAGAATCTGGATCAGTGATTCTAGCTTCTCCAAATCGTAAGGTAAGAAAATCATGGCATCATCTATAAATTGCAAAAGAGATATTTCCTCTATCCCATCATTAAGATTGATTCTAGAAATTAATCCCAAATTTTTGGCTTTCATAAGGTGTTTACAAAGCCTTTCCTCTGCAATAACAAAGAGAAAAGGAGAAATAGGATCACCTTGTCTAACACCTCTACCTAAGGAAAAAGGAGTGGTTGGACTCCCATTTATCAAGACTAAAAAGGTGGTTGTTGAGAGGATACATTTAATCCAAGAAATTCATTCAGTAGGAAAAAAAACATAGATTTCATAACTTGTAAAATATAGGTCCAGGATACTATATCAAAAGCCTTCTAGAAGTCAAGTTTCAATAAAAGAATTCGAAGATGTTATTTTCTGGCTAGATTGATAATTTTTGAAGTAATCATGGAGCAATTGTGGATTTTTCTCCTTTTCACAAAACCATTTTGAGTTTCAGATATCAGGTCTGGCAGGATAGAAGTCATTTTATTAGCCAAGAGCTTGGAGATCAACTTGGACACTCCATGGATCATGCTAATAAGATGGTAGTCCTTTAGCATTATAGCATAAACTATTTTGGGAATTAGTACCATGAAAGCACTATTTAGGCCTCTAGGAAGAGTCGCACATCTGTAAAATTTTTAAAAAATTAGAAAAATATCCTCCTTGATGAGGTGCCAAACCTCATTGTAGAAGAAAATGTTGAATCCTTCAGGCCCAGGGGCTTTTTTGCTACCACATGATTTTAGTGTAGAAGTGATTTCTTCCATAGAAAATGGAGAAGTAAGAGCTTGGGATTGGTGGGCTGAGATCTTCTTGAATTCCAAATCCAAAAGAGAATATGGAATCTCATCAATGCCACAGAACAAAGTTGAGTAATAATCAATCACTAGCCGGTGGATATCTTATCTACTTGTCATCGTCTCCTGTCTATTAGAAAGAGAAGTAATATGATTGAATTTGTAGAGAGAAGAGGCTAATGAATGAAAATACCTCTTATTTTGATCCTTTAGCTTGATCGAGTTTGATCTTGATTTCTGCTTCCAAAAGGACTCTTGCATTCTATTCCAATGCCACAAGCTAGAACTCAAGGAATTTAGAATTGTCTGCTCCTCATGAGATAGGTCTTTGGAGTTTGATAATTTTTCCATCTTATCAATGCTATTCTTGAGCTCATAAATTTTCATTTTTAGGTCACCAATTTCCCCGCGATTCCATTTTGAAAGCATTACTCTCCAAATACGGAATTTTGCAATAATGGAGGTGTTCTATAATTTATTAGAAATCTCCTACCATGAGGAAGAAAAAAACTTTGGAAATTTGTTATGTTCCCACCAAGAGTTGATGGCTCGAAAGGGCTTAGGGCCCTAATCAATGCCTTCTTCCGATGAGAAAAAAAGGGGGACGTGATTAGAAAATTTTCTCTCCAAAGCTTTTAGAACCAGGCTCGACCAAGCAGTGAAAACCGAAGGAGACATAAAGCAAAGGTCAATTTTTGACCTTGTTGGTCTTGAAGGCATTAATCCATCTTATTTTGAGCTTAATAGCCTTAATTTATGTTTAACAAAGTTTTCTAAGTGTGTAGATTGAAGATCATTGAACAAAAGTCAAAAATTGAAAATGACCTATAATTCGCGCCCACGATTATGAAGACTGAAGGAAGTCACGCCCACAATTTAAGTAGACAGAAAACAAGAAATCTCTGGAACTTAAAATTGCGCCCGTGACATATAGATCGCCCTCGCGACCAAGAAGCTTGATTTTAATGAACTCTCTATTTCTAATATCGCGCTCGCGATTTCAGCACATCGCGCCCATGACCTAAACAAGAAGAAAACACTAAGTCTCTAATCTTAAGATCGCGTCGGAGATATTGAAATCTCGCCCGTGATTTCATGACGTAGAAGGCACCTTTCAAGGCATTTTCAGAAGGTTGAGATCGCGACCAGAGAAATCAAGCCCGCGATATCCCAGTCAACATGACCGTTGGAGGATGTTTCAAATGTTGCGCCTGCGATCCCTTAGTCAACATGATATCGTGCCCGCTTAATTATGATTAAAGATAGAACACACACATTTAAATTTTTATATCCGTTAGAGACACAATTATGGTTGTTTCCAACAGCTAGTTTTGGGGTCTATGGCTATAAATACCCCTCTTAGTTGTGATTAAAGATAGAATACACACATTCTTAAATAGCCAAACTCTTGCAATCAATTTTCTTAAAATTCTTTATAAATAAATTCTTTTGTGAATTTATTGTGTGTGGGAAGCTAGAGCTCTAGAGCATTTCTTGCTTGGGTTGAGTGATCTTTCTGCCTTGTGCAAGTGTCAATCTTTGTGAGGATTGGGAAACACTTGGGTAGGTTTGGGGTTAGCCTTATAAACACTAGGTTTAGGGCAAGCCTTTGTATACTCTAGGTTTGGAGAGAGCCTTGTTATTCTCTTTATAAAAATTCAAGATAGCCTTTAAAATCTCTATTGTAAAGGTTGGAGATAGCCTGTTAAATCTCCTTGTAATTTCCATTTGTGGTAGTGGAACCCCAAATTATGCATTTGGGAGAAGTGGATGTAGGTCAAAAGTTGGACCGAACCACTATAAATTTCTATCTATTCTCAAAAACAATTTTAATTTCTAATTCCACACAAATTCACCCCCCCTCTTGGGCACTTCAATTGGTATCAGAGCCTAATAGCTTGGTTTTTTCTTAATTGGGAGCTTGAAGATCACAAGAGATGTCAGGTGATGGTTTTGGAAGCTTGAGGCTTTACTTCGATGGAAGTGACTATCCATATTGGAAATTGCGCATGCAATGCTATTTGGATAGTGACCAAATTGATGTTTGGGATCAAGTTCTAAATGAATGGACACCACCAACCATAACCATATGCGAGATGACTACAATGCTTAAAAGAAAAGATTGGGCGGATGCACATCACAAAAGCAACGGTAAGAACCACAAAGCTATGTCTATTTTACTTGGTTCTTTATCTAGAGAAGAATGTGCAAGAGTAATTCATTCTACAACTGTCCATGCCATTTGGAATACATTGGCAAATTACTATGAAGGCACAGCCGACGTAATGAACCGGAGGATTGAGCTTCTTGTTTATCAATATGAAACCTTCAAGAGGTTACTCGATGAAAATGTCACCTCACTAACCAACTGTCTTCTAGCTTTGGTGGAAGGGCTAAGAAAACTTGGCAAAATCTATAGCCCAGATGAAGTCAACAAAAATATTCTAAGGTCCTTGCCTAGAAAGAAGTTTGAAGCCAAAATTGATTCACTTAAAGATTCAAAGGATCTCTCCATTATGAGAACCGATGAGCTCATAGAAAATATCTTAATCTATGAGATGAACTATAATAAAGATGAAAAGCTAGAAGCAAGCGACAAGAAAGAAGAGAAACATCACCTTCAAAACCTCTCAAGATGATGAAGGCAACAATGAAAAAGGAAAGAATGGCCCTAGTAAAGAACAAATCCTATTACTCTCTAAGAGAGTAATAAGGATGATTCAATAAAGAAAAGGGTCATCTAGTAAAAGCAGGGATAGAAGAAAAAAGAAAGAAAGCTTCAAGAAGAGTAGCTCCTCAATAAAGTGCTTTGAATATGGCAAGAAGGGGCACATCAAACCGGATTGTCCTACACTCCAAGGAAGGCACAAGAAGAGCTTTAGTGCTGGATGGGATTAAGATGATCAAATCCCTTCTGCATCACAAAATGAAAGTGGAAGTGAAGAGAAGAGTGAGGATGAAGTTGCCATCCTAGCATTCATGGCCATAGAGGATTTTACAAATGAAGTAAGTGCTTCTTGCCTTTCTATTTTTCCTTCTTATACTTCCGATTGTAGTAGTGATGGTGATTCCGATGATGATGATCCTATTGAACTCATCAAAGATCTTAACACCCAATGTACTCACCTCCAACGTAAAAATATTGAAGCTAAAAAACTTTATGAGGCAAGTAATAAGGAAGTTAATGATCTTAGAGCACAAGTAGAGGCACTTAAACTTTCCTTAGGAGTGCTTAAAGGTCAACTACTTGCATCTTAATTCAAACTTACTTCAATGGAGTCTCTTGCAAAAGAAAATGACACATTGAAATGTGAGGTAGAAGAATTAAGAGAATCCATTGCCAAATTTCATAAGGGCAAGGAAAATCTAGATACCTTATTGGTGTCTCAAAGACCTCCTCTTGTGAGACATGGGCTAGGATTCAATGAATGCTCAACATCATATGGAACTTCAGGTACCACATTTATTAAATCATCATCACCACCACAAATTTCTAGTGTTGATGTTGCTAAGACCAAGGGTCAGAAGCCTAAGTCTAAGCAAGGAAACAAGCCACAAAATGGCTCATTAGCCAAGAGGACTAACTACTCACAAGGCAAACCTAATGACAAACCTCAAAGCAAACCTAAGGGCAAGCCAATCTCTAAAGGCAATTTTCCTAAGAAACATCACACAAAGCAAAAGGCCTTGAGCAAAAGGACCTCCACTCCTAATGTTCAATGTCATTATTGCATGAAACATGGACACATTAATGTGTTTTTCCATGTTAGGAAGGTGCACCTTAGCCTAGGTACTTTTGATAATGCTAACGCTCAAGGACCCAAACTTGTTTGGGTACTTAAAACAAAGAATTAATTTTCTTTTGTAGGTATGCTTGAAAACATTAATGGGAGCAAATGAATGGTATCTTGATAGTGGATGCTCCAAGCACATGACAGGTGAAAAAAGTCTATTATCTAAATTAGAGATGAAAAATGGAGGATCGTAATATTTGGTGACAATGCCAAAGGTAAGGTAATTGGCATTGGCACAATTGGTAAGGACTCCTCTACTTGTATTGAAAATGTGCTTCTTGTTGATGGTTTAAAGCATAACCTTCTTAGTATAAGTCAATTGTATGAGAAAGGCTTCAAAGTTACTTTTGATTTGAATACTTTTTTAGTTACAAAATCCTTAGATGATGAAGTAGTATTGAAAGGCAAAAGAACTAACAATGTTTATACAATTGACCTATACAACCTTACTAACCAAAATGTGAAGTGTCTTGTGTCTATTAGCAATGATGCCTGGCTATGGCATAGAAGGCTTGGGCATGCAAGCATGGACTTAATTGATAGACTAAGTAAGAGTAAGCTTGTAAGAGACTTGCCAAAAATAAAATTCTCCAAAAACAAGATTTGTGGAACTTGTCAAAAAGGAAAGCAAGTCAAATCTTCCTTCAATCCAAAGAATCAAGTAAGTACATCTAGACCACTTGAATTACTTCATATGGACGTGGTTGGACCTCGTGAGTGGAAAACACTACACCTATGTCATTGTTGATGACTACTCTAGATTCTGTTGGGTTGCATTTCTTACTTATAAGAGTGAGGCTTTTGAAACATTTAAATATTTTGCAAAACGTATTCAAAATGAAAAAAGGTTATTTCATAACTTCCTTAAGGAGTGATCATGGAAAAGAATTTGAAAATGAAGCTTTTGAAAGTTTTTATTTAAAAAGAGGTATTTCACATAATTTTTCTTGTCTAAGAACTCATCAACAAAATGGTGTTGTTGAAAGGAAAAATCGTACATTGATAGAGATGGCTAGAACAATGCTCATTGAATATAGTTTGCCAACTTATTTTTGGGCGGAGGCAATCAATACATCATGTTACATTTTGAATCGTGTTTCCAAAAGACCTATTTTAAATAACACACCTTACGAGTTATGGCATGGTAAAACATCCAACATTTCATATTTTAGAGTATTTGGTTGCAAGTGTTACATTCTTAACACCAAGTATTATCTTGGGAAATTTGCATCCAAAATGGTTGAAGGAGTCTTTTTAGGCTATTCTAACTCAAGCAAAGCTTATAGAGTCTTTAACAAAAGAACTCTAGTTGTTGAAGAGTCTATGCATGTTACCTTTGATGAATCTAGTAAACTTGATCTTGTGAAAGGTAGTGTTTCTTGTGATGAATTTGTAGGTGATCTTGACAAGCTCAACATTGGAGGTAATGAAATTCAAAATAAACAAGAGCTTAACAAGATTGATCAACCACAAGAACAACATGCATTAGAAGAAACAAGAAATGATCAAGCATATGTGGATCACCAACAAGTGTATAGAGAACTCCCAACAGATTTAAAAATTATTTAAAAATCATCCCAAGGAAAACATAATTGGTGAAACCTCTAAGGGTGTAAGTACTCAAAACCAACTTAAACTCTTTGATTCTAATCTTGCATTTCTTTCTCAAATTGAGCCTAAAAATGTTGATGAGGCACTCCATGAGGAGAGTTAGGTACTTGTTATGCAAGAAGAACTCAATCAATTTAAAAGAAAGAAGGTTTGAGACTTAGTACCTAGACCTAAGGATCATCCAATCATTGGTAATAAATGGGTTTTTAGGAATAAATTGGATAAGCAAGGTCAAGTCATGAGAAACAAAGCCTGATTGGTTGCCAAAGGGTATAACCAAGAAGAAGGCATTGACTATGATGAGACATTTGCACCCGTTGCAAGATTAGAAGCCATTAGAATTCTTTTAGCTTTTGCATCATTCATGGATTTCAAACTTTTTCAAATGGATGTTAAAAGTGCTTTT
>CANYLF010465016.1:0-17563 GCA_948193215.1 Bocquillonia castaneifolia | reverse complement strand
GATTAACAATGTTTGGATTTCTATTGTTAATATAGTTTTTCATTGTTTCATTCACTTAATTCAATTTTCAAGTGCTTCAATAACATATGTCTTGATTGGCCACCTAGATGTATGTGTGTTAGGTTTTATGATTAATCGATGGATTATTGTAAACCAGAATTGAGAATTGGACTTGTTAGATGTTAATACGAAAACAGTAATTAACGTAACTTGAATTGGAGAATTGCTTAATGGATTTGATTGTTAATCAGTGTGTATTGATTGATTAGCATAGTTGATTTAATCAAATACATTTTTCTACCTCGACGGAGGATTTAAACACTTTCGAAAGTTCTTGTTAAGTGGATTTACATTGTTAATTGATTTCTCCCTCTAGATGAAACCCAGAACTCTAGTGCTTGTTTTATTGGTTGTTTCTTAATCTTAATTGCTTTTGTTATTGCATTTAATTACTTGTTTTTTAATTTCTTAATCAATTAGTTTTAACGATTTCAAAATCAACTCAACGGTTTTCGTTTTATTTTTTTGTCTATTATGCCTATAATCAAAAGATTTCCATGATTGTCCCTATGGATTCGACCTCGTACTCCGAGTATATACTATAGCTATTCCGTACACTTGCGGGAGCCTATCAGTATCATATTAGATATCACTAACGAAGTTGAAAGAATTGAAGAAATAGTTAGAAGAGTTGTGGGATAAGAAAATTCATTTGACCAAGTATTTTTCTATGGGGTATTCTAAATTCTAGTGTATTTGATAAAAAGAAAGATGAAGGTTTGGGATTAGGTAATGACTACCAACAGCTAAACCAAATCACCGTGACTAATAATTATTTACTGTCAATAATAGATGTTTTGCATGATTAATTGAAGGATTTCCACGATTGTCCCTGTGGATTCGACCTCGTACTCCGAGTATATACTACAGCTATTCCGTACACTTGTGGGAGTTGTCATATATCTAAATGCTCTCCTTGAAAAAGTGATGGATTTTTTTACACATTTTTTAATTAAATATTTTATGAAGTATTATTGACAATTATATAAAATAGATATTTTAGGTTTATAATTAAGTACATGTACATTTAATTTCAAATTTATATTATTTTTAAATAATAAAAAAAGTAAATACTTAAAAAAATATTTATTTTCATATTATCATCGTATTTATAAATATAATAAAAAAATTAGCAAGATAATTACTTTATCTGTTCTAAAAAGCTTAATATATTTCAATATTTTTTACATATGTCCTCATCAATAATCTGCGAAAATAAGTAAAATTTTAAATTTCAATGAACTGATTTTTTTTTCTTGTTTCAATACTGAAATGTAAAAGTGGAAAAATACAAGTTATTGGCATTCTTAATCTTAGTAAAACTGTAAGACATTACAGATGTAAGACATTAAAGATTTATGGGACATAAAAATATATAATAAATATCAATTATGCTAAAAATAAAATGATCATTAATTATATAAGATGTAGGAATAAATATTCATATGTTATACAATAATTAAGTTATTAATCATAAATTGTCCAAAGTCAAATTTATTAATAAAAAATAAGTGAAATTATATATTATAAAATTTTGGGTTTATTTGAAGGGTTTTTCTTTTCTTTTTTTTTCTTTTACAAAAGGTGAAAAAGATGAAGGGCTTTTTTTTTTTTTTCCACTTTTTGCCTTAAAAAAACTTAATTGTTTTTAAGAGACTACCTTAGTAATGAGGTTTTGACTTAAATATACCAACAAAGAAAAATATTTCATATATTTATTAGAAATTTACTATGTGCATTTAGGTAAACAAATTTCTCTACCTATAACGACTAAAAATAATAATGGCATGAAGTGAAATCAACTTCGAAATTTGTATTTTTATAATTTTAAATTAATAATTTCAAATAATTAATTATGTATACATATTTATTAAATATAAATAAGATATAATATAAAAAACATTACTAGTGTATGAAAAACAAAGGAAAAAAATACATACAAACATACTAATTTTGCATGTTCTTTTCATTTAAAATTACCATTTAATCCTTATACTTATTTCTAAAATATAAATATTCAAATAAGAACTAAGTTGTAAATGTTAATATTAATAGATGTAGAAGATTCTACCTGATGGACGTACATTTGTACCTGGACAGACACCAGTCCCAGCCACTGCTCCTCAGACTGGTCCTACACCTGTTACAGCTACAGGTTCTCCTGTTAAGGCTGAGGTAAGACTGATACTAAGATAGATGAGGATAAGATGGAGGTAGAGAATTAGGAGTCTTTGGATCACTTGCATTTTGTTGATGCTGCTGTGTTATTGCCCTTGTTACTGGTTTTACTGATGGTCCTTTGACTTCATTGCAGAGAGTTCCTCTTGTTTCTCCATTGGCATAGACATACGAGAGGAGGACTAGACCTCATACTTAGACTAGAGTTTCTGATCTGGATATCCATGAGATGTTTCAGAGAGCATTGAGATAATGGGTGACAGAGTCGTCAGAGAGGTACAATGTGTTGGATTCCGAGTGGAACAGCTTAAGGGCAGAGTTACTTAGATTGAGGTTCGAGTCACATATATGCAGAGACAACAGGGTATCTCTGATGAGCATATTTGGCCTTCACCAGCCCGCCACCGTCGGTTGATCCTTCGGCTATGATTTCTCCTTTTTTAGAGACGATTATTACTGAGGAGTTGACTCGGATCAAATTTGGTGTTGATGTTTTTCCTACAATCGAGCTAGTGTTGATGATCCAGAGTTAGAGACTTAGTCCATCTTGTCCGTTTCATGTTTTCATACATACATTTTCATGACTCTGCATAGTTTTCTTGAGCTTTTTTATGCATTGTTTCATATCTTTGGGCACTCTTATGGGTGTTTGGACATGTGTTTGGTACATTTTAGAACCATTTCTTCATTTTTTATGTTGACAAAAGGGGAGAAATGTGTCAATTTTGTAGTGGTTTGATTTTGTGGATAATTACCCATGTTTCTTATATATATATATATATATATATATATATATATATATATATATATATTCATCATTGGTTTCTTTTTGGCTATGTTGCTATATGCTTTACATGTTTTTAAACAGGTTTTGTTTTTCTTGTTTTATAGACAACACCTTGTCAATTTTTCTAAAAAATCCTTTATGTTTTATTTGAGGGGGATTTTGAGCATTTTACCTTAAATCCTCAACTAAATTGACTTAGGATTTGTCAGCATCAGAAAAGGGGAGACTGTTCATCTATTTGGACACTTAATCTCTATTTTGAGGCTGATTAAAGTCCCAAGTCAATTAAATTATCTAATGGTTCAATTAAGCAACTTTTCAGGATTTTCTAAAGCTCCTTAAGAGCAATGGCCGTTACACTTAAGTGTAACGACCATTGCTATTGCAACAGGCCATTGGTACTTTGCAACGGGTTGTTGCACATGTAAAGAAAAATGTAAAAAGTTTCAGTAGGTTAGACGAGCAAGGAGCCCATGTAACAAGCCATGCATGAGGCCATTACATGCATAACAATGGGCCATTACAAATGTACAATGGGCCAAGACAAATGTACAACGGGCTGTACATCTTCAAAGCTAAGAAACCCTAGCCACAAGCAATGAGTCGTTCGAAGTAACGACCCGTTACATTCAAACTATAATGACTTCTACAAATACTGTAACGGGCTGTTCCACATTGTCAAACCAACATTTATTACGTTTTGAAACATGGGAAAACATGTAAAATGATTATAATTGCATTTATTACACTCTTGGCGGTCTGAAAACCCTTTGTGGGCATAAAAGCTCTTCAGCAACTCATTTGGAAGCTAATCAACAAGTTTACAAGCTTAATTTCTTACAAACATCAATTATGAGTTGTATAAACCAAAAACTTTCATTTATTGATATTTATTATTGACTGTAAGAGCATTGTGTGCTCATTTGATTTCCTTATAAAGCTAGATTTGGTGAGTGAGGTTTAGGAATCAATTTGTTAAAAGTTTAAGTGTTGTCCTAAATTCAAAACACTTGGGTACAAGGGTTTCTAGATAGAGAAACACTTGGGTAGGTTGTAAGTGGGCTAGCCTTGTGAAAACTATGTAAGGTTTAAAGTGAGCCAAGAAAACTCTTGTAATTATTAAATTGATAGTGGAACACCCAATTAGAGATTGGGGAGTGGATGTACGACATTGGTTGTACGAACCACTATAATTCTTTGTGTTATGGTTGTTCTACTTTTCAACTAATTAACTCTTCTCTTAGAGCTTCATTTTTAATTTTCCACACCAATTCACACCCATCTTGGTGCTGAGGGATTTCAGATTTTTTTATTTTCGATAAATATTGTTTTCTATTCATGATTGTGATAATATTTATTTTTTTCAATTTTTTCAATTGTATTTTTTTTTGTAATTTTCATGAATTTTTCTATTTTACGTTATTTTTCTTAATTTTCTTTTATATTAATTGATTATATTTATATGAAATATTTTTTTTTTTATGAAAAGAGTGGTATTATAAAAGAAGAAAAAAACTTACAAAGCAAAGAATGCACTAGGACAATGAACGACGTCATCGCTAGCGTATGGAGTATGAGGAAATTTACATTTTGTCAAAAACAAAGCTAAATAAATACTGCGATACAAAATATCCTTAGAAGCTGAAGACTCCTAGAAAATCTTTTGATTTTGTTGCTTCCATTTTTCTCATGATAGAATCAATAAGAGAGGTGCTTAAAGCTCGTTGAGTGATTCATGTGAACAAGTTAGTCAGCTGAATAAAGAAATCTTGTAAGGAAGAAGGCAACACGAAACTTACGCCCAGCCACTGAAGAAGACCACATCATATATTTCTGGCATAAATACAGGGATAAGAATGTGATTCGGGGATTCCACCTCTTGGCAGAAGCAGCAGGCGAGATTATAGGAGGACAAGATATTCTTCTGGTGTAAAAAATCCTTTATAGGTAACCTCCCGTGAAGAGCTATCCAAAAAAAGAACTTTATCTATGGTAATGACATTGAATTCCAGCATTTTGAGAAGCATGTAATCTCAGTACTGTTGCTGCGAGTGATAAAACCAGCGGAAAAGGAGTGAACAATGTATTACTTTGTGGTCTCCGGCATCCATAAAACCTAATCAGGTCTGTCAAGCAACTGAACATCAGCCAGCAGAACATGAAAAGAAAGAAGCTCTTCCATACAGGCTGGTCGCAGGCGTTGAGTCCAGGCAGGTCTAACTGACTGAGGTAGCACAATAGATAAGGCTTCAGAGACTGGCACTAATTTGTTTGCTGCATGATTAAACAACTGAGGGAACCTGACAACAATGGAGGAGCTCTCAAACAATATATCTGTCCAAAATGAGAGTTTAGAACATGTTCCTAATTGAATCTGATGCAAGACTTAAATAAATTCCAATTATCGCTGTTATCAATGCAGAAGGATTTGATTGCTCGTAAAATAGGTGAGAGTAGCTTGCTATTACTGTCACAGAAAGAATGCCACGAAGTGATACTAGAAAAATTTCCAATAATTGAAACCCATAAATCTGAATACTATCCAGATCGCAATCGCCACATCCATTCTAGTAGGAGAGTACTTTCCAGATCGCAATCGCCACATCCATTTTAGTAGGAGAGTTATGTTTCTAACATGAGTGCAAATTGTTGCCCAAGGCACTTTACATAATGCTTTACTACTAGAGTCACCTTTCCACAAAAAGTACCTCATACAACTTTTAATTCTTTTACGAATCATTACCGGTAATTTGAACAATGACATAAGGTATATTGGCAAGCTGCCTAAAATTGATTTCACTAGAACTAGTCTTCTAGCGTAAGATAAGGAAGAGTTTAGAGTGAAATTTACCAAGGAGATGAAACACCCAAGAGGGGGTGGGGTGGGGTTGGGGGGTGTGAATTAGTTTGAATTTATTTAATTTTTTTTAATTTAGTTCATTCTGATTCTTGAATATGCTGGTCTTTAAAATTTGTGTTTGTTTTTGGCTTTACTTGTTTCAGAATTGACAAATGTAGTCCCTACTGCAAAATGATATGAAAAGATACTTTTGAATGGTCAAAGCCTAAATTTTGCTTTTTGGTGGAAGCAATTAAGAACATATGCTGCTTGATGCCTACGGTATGCATATTTTTTGTGGACACCATGTTGGTTGGCTGTAAATAACTTGACCATTTTCTTTTTTACAAATTACTGATCCACTGTTATGTTTTCATAATTTCAGTTTTATTGTACTTTTAAGTTTTAACATTTTTCACTCTTATCTTATCCGTTTTCAGCTTTCAGTTGGATTTTGAACATTTTTCACTTTTTCCGTTTGCTTAATTTCAAACTTACCATTTTGTTATAAGTTAACTTCAAACTTCTTTGATTATTTTTTATTTTTAAACTATTTATCTACTTATTATATAACTTAACTTCAAACTTTGATTTTTCTTTTTAAAACTGTAAATATTTTTCTACTTACTATTTATCTTATCTTTTACATATTTTAATCTACTTATTATTTATCTTATTTTCTTATAAATTATTTTCAATTTTTAAAAATATAAACTTCGGCAATGATGAAGCTTCCACCATCATCTGATATTATAATGCCTGTTGTTGGTGGTATGGTTCAACAACATTGACCTTGCCTTGTAAAATGACTTGGAAAATTTATTAATTATGAGTCCACTATTAATGTTGTTAATTTCTTTTATTTCTGTTCTAATTTGAGTTTGTGAATTTGACATTCATTATTTATATGCTAATTGGTAATGGATTGGAGTTGTAAATTGTCATTTGTGAATTTTGTGGTTTCTTTGGTTCTATCTCATTGCTGATTTGCTGGTTTTTGGACTTTGGCAATTGCACATTTATAGATGGATGCTTGAATGCTTTCTGCAATTGCTATTTTTTTTGTACTAATGCAGGAGATATTTTTGGGTACATATATGAATATATTATAGATAGAAGAAGTTAGAGATAGGTAGTGTGTAGTCATTACTCATTAGTTTGCTTGATGTTGTCTTTATATTTTTTTTTGATGCAGGCAGCAGGCTGCAGAAGTGCAGATATGCGTTCTATATTCTTAAGTTTGATTGTTTGATGCTTCCTATATTATTTCCTGCACTAAGTTGGGCAGGAATTAGAATTTCATGGATTTGGAATATTGGATTACTGTAATTATTAACCTATGGATTTGGATGTTAATATGTTATTTCAATTTGCAAAGTAAACCTGTAAATTTTACTCATAAAATTTATATTTTGGCCCATTAGATAAGCCAAAATTTTGAGGCTCAAACTGTTTTACTGTAACCATAATCAAACCGTTCCAAAATTTCATATCGGTTAATTTAAAATTGGGTTTTAGGGTTATTTTTTCACGGTTCGGTTCTAAATTTTGACCTCAAAAAAATTGACGGCTTTGGGGTTTTGGAAACCGAATCGTTGCACACCCTTAATAGCATGGATCACGTGGCTAGGATTGCAACTAGCGCTTCCAAGGTGACTGTATTTGTTTACAACCATATTTGTTTCTTATCTTGGTTAAGGAAGAGATCTGGTTGGAAGGAAATTGTGCGCCTAGCAGTTGCTCGTTTTGCCACCACTTTTATTACTTTGAAAAGCATTTATGAGCACAAACATGATTTGCAAGCTTTGGTTATAAATAAATACTTTCTTTCTCATAGGCTATCAAAAACTAGAAAGGGGAAGGTCGTTAGTTCTACCTTTTTAGATGGGAATTTTTAGGATGACTGCTTGATTTTAGTTACGATTACTACTCTTATTATTGTGTTGTTGTGTGTTATAGATTCAAATGAAAAGCCTTCCTTGGGTTATGTTTATGAAGGCATGATTAGGGTGAGAAAGGCCATTAAAAATATCTTCAAGAATAAGAAAACATTGTACCGGCCATATACTGATATTCTTAAAGAAAGATGGGATAGCCATCTTCATCGAAAGCTTCATTCATCAACCTATTTTCTTAATCCTTCTTTCTTGTACTCACAAGAATTTGTGAAAATCATGAGATTATGAAAGGTCTCCTTGATAGTCTTGATAAAAAAAAAAGCATATGTAAAGATAATGTAAAAGCTATGAAGGAGATAAAAATTTACATGGATAAGTTAGAAAGCTTTGGTAAGCCATCTGCTCAAAGTTCATGTCATACTATGTAACCATGTAAATTTCATTTCAGCTTTATACTTATATATTTTTTTGAATTGCTGATGTATACTTATATATACTTGCATTTAACATGTCTAGATTATTTATATATTTCACGTAAATTTCATTTCAGCTTTATACTTATATATTTTTTTGAATTGCTGATGTATACTTATATATACTTGCACTTAACATGTTTAGATTATTTATATATTTCATTGTTATCGTATAGATGAATGGTAGAGATTATTTGCGCATAGTGCTCCATCATTGCAAAAGATAGCTATAAGAGTTCTTAGCTAAACCTCTTCCTATTCCGGATATCAAAGAAACTGGAGTGTCATGACTAAAATCCGGACCATGACTGGCGCATACATTAATAAATTAACATATGCAAGCCTAACAAAAAATAGATAACTAAAAGGAAATTCTGATAATATCATTAAATATCAAAATAAGTTCTAACAAATTGAAATATAATCCAAATAACAAATCCCTATTTATTCAAAAAACTAAATAAATAAAATAACAGTATCCACCCGAGAAGAAAGAAGTCGGGCTATACCAGAAATATATCAGAAGACTCCTCCAAAGAAACAGATAGCTTGGACTAGCAACAGAAAATCTATTGATCTGAAAAAAAATAACAGAAATGTGTGTTAAGCTAAAATAGCCCAATGAATGATAATTATAATACACAACGGAAAGGGAACAGACAGACGCATGAATAATTTCACAATAACAGTTCTCATTCTAAATCATATAAAATATTATAAATACAGTTTAGATAATAAAATATACAGAATAAAACACATGGTACAGTAGAATAGGGTGATGATAGTCCACACCACCAAAGGCCAGAAAAGGTAAGTGCGCTACCAAACAGATATACTGATCTCCTTCATCTTAGTATCAGTGCAAATGTTCTAATGCAATTAATGACGTAAATGATGTGTGAAGCAAAATGCATCTGATGCCTTGATGGTCCACACGGCGGGTCCTAGATACAGATAACAGATATAACTGAACACATGTACCTGTTTGAAAACCATAAAAATAATTTAATTATTTTCAGGTGTGTGTGTGTGTGTGTGTATATATATATATGATTAGAAAATATTGCAATCCAAACAGTTAACAGATATCAGATAGCAAATTTCAGTAATCAATCAGATATTCAAAGTCCTATTTATATGGTTAAATCGGACAACAGATTAGAATTTATGAATAATAAACATATACCAAATATAATTTAAATAATTATAGGACTGCACAATTCAGTTCAAATATCAAACGAACAATTCAGAAAAGACACTAAAGGCCTGTTCCCATAAACCTAAACGCTCTAACATATAAAAGTGTTATCAAAATATTTAACTTTAGCAGTAGCGAATTAAATTTTAAATCAACTAATAAATTTATAAATCCATAAATAAAAATATTATCAAGAGGAAATTCAGATAAATAAAATATAACAATATAAGAGAATAACTTAGTTCAAATAATATATATAAAACATAGACATAGTTTATGTAATTATTTTAAATAAATATTTTACGAAAAGAGATATAGTAAAACGACACAAAACGTGCCATGTACTATAATTATCACTCACTTGAAATAGAGCGAATCTAGTTCAAGCAGTATCAAACAGATCAAACAGATAAAAGAATCAAACAGCTGGAGGAGTATCAAAAACTCCTATACATAACAAGAATAAATAATTCTAAGCGATAAACTGATCAGATTTCTAACTACTTGTCTAAACAAGGAACTGAAAAATTTAAGAGACCCAAAATAATATTACCATTTAAATAAAAGTTAAGGCACTGAAAATACAGTAACTAATTTTAAAACAATTATAGTAGTTTTAAATGTGTATCAAAAGAACATGTTAAAATCATGAATGAATAGTTTCGCAAAATTAAAGTTGAATCGATTGACAATGATGAAATAAGAAAATAATAATAAAATAAAAGGAAACTGTAACTGTGAAAATTTAACAAGTTCGGATTATCAAAGTTATTTAAATACTGAAGAGTTGTATTTGAACAAAAATAAAAATATAAGCATCTGTATAGTGCATGAAACGTGGGCCATTTAATTGTATAAACAAAACAATAGTAATAATAAAAGTATTAAAGGAAGTGGTGAACTAATACTGCCATCCACTTTCTAAAACAGTAAGTTTAATATTAAACATATTTTACATTTAAACTGATGGACTGAACTTTTAATGGAAATAATCCAGAAAACCAATCTCTCTTTTCAATGTCATTCACGATAAATTTATGTATGTGAACTTACCAAACAGAATTTGAAACAGCATTAGGAGATGATGAACATGGAACAGCCCAACTAAGTATCGGTGGTTTTAGGTTGATGTTTTGGGTTTTGCAGTGTCTCAGTGAATAGGAGCAGGAGAAGAACAGGAGAAGAAAATATGAACATAATTGTTGGATATGCTGGTAGTAGGTGAGGGTGAGGGATAAGAGCAGGTGTGAGAGTGGAGAGGAAAGAAATGATTTTCGTTTCTTTCTTGTTGGATTCTCTGTTTATTTTTAATAATACCCACTAATAAGTTAGATGGTTCTAATCAAATAGATATACTTATTATTATTATTATTATTATTATTATTATTAAGCAACAATATGATCAACCATCTATAGAGATGAGAGAGCTGCACACTTTTTCTTGATTTTTCTTTATTTTAATTTAAAATAGTTCGTGGAGTTGTAAAGCCATCGGAATATCATCATGAAGATCACTTAATAATAATAATAATAATAATAATAATAAGAAGAAGAAGAAGAAGAAGAAAATGTAAAATTTTTTATTTAAATACAGGAATATTACATTCTTCCCCTCTAATAAAAATTTGCTCCCAAAATTTAATCAGACTAAATTTTAAAGCAGACAAAATACTAACCTGAAGTATCAAACAAATGCGGATATCTAACTCTCATTTCAGATTCAAGCTCCCAAGTAGCTTCACTACTAAAGTGATTATGCCATTGGACCTTGATTATAGGAACCTCCTTAGATCGAAGCTTCCTAACCTGAGAGTCTAGAATAGCTATTGGTTTCTCCTCATAAGATAAATTGTCCCTAAGCTGAACAGTCTGAGGCTGCAAAACATGTGATGGATCTGGAACATATTTCCTGAGCATAGAAAAATGAAACACCGGATGTACATAAGAGAAGTTTGGGGGAAGTGCCAAACGGTAAGCAACTTCTCAAACTCTCTCCAAAATCTTAAAAGAGCCAACAAAACGAGGGCTCAACTTCCCCTTCTTCCCAAATCTCATGATTCCCCTCGTTGGAGAAATCCTTAAAAATACATGATCACCAACACTAAACTGAACATCCTTACACTTAAGGTCAGCATAACTCTTCTGTCGCCTCTGAATTGTCAAAAGTTTATCTCAAATGGCCTGGACCTTCTCTAACGCCTACTGAATTAACTCTGGTCTCGTGAGACGCCTCTCTCCAACCTCATCCCAACAAATAGGAGATTTGCATCTGTGACCATATAAGGCTTCATATGGAGCCATCTCAATGCTAGCCTGATAGTTGTTGTTGTAAGCAAACTCCACTAAAGGAAGGTGCCTATCCCAGCTGCTGCCAAAATCTAAAGCACAAGCTCAAAGTATATCCTCAAGAATCTGAATAGTTCTTTCTGATTGTCCATCCGTTTGTGGGTGAAAAGCAGTACTAAATTGCAACTGAGTCCCCAATGCATCTTGAAAACTCTTCCAAAAGTGAGAAGTGAACTGAGTACCACGATTAAAAACTATAGAAACTGGAACTCCATAAAGAGTGACTATCTTATCAACATATAACTGAGCAAGCTGAGAAGAAGTATAAGTCAATTTCACAGGGAGAAAATGAGCATATTTGGTCAGTCCATCCATAATGACCCAAATAGAATCGTAACCCCCTTAAACACGAGGTAAACCTATAATAAAGTCCATAGCAATATGCTCCCCACTTCCACTTGGGAATGTCAAGTGGCTGAAGTAATCCAGATGATCTCTTATGCTCTACTTTAACCTGTTAACAAGTTAAGCACTTGAAAATAAAATTTACAACATCTCTCTTCATACCACTCTACCAAAATAAATCCCTCAAGTCATGATACATCTTAGTAGATCCTGGATGTAAAGTGTAGGCAGAACAATGTGCCTCTTCCAGAATCTCTCTACTCAAATCATCAACATCAGGAACACAAAGTCTCAAGCCGTGATAAAGTATACCATCACCTAAAGTGAAATTCTGCACATCACCCTTACGAACATACTCTATAATCTTACACAACTGAGGATCACTCAATTGAGTCACCTTAATCATGTCAGTCAAAAGAGGTCGAACTTGCACATGTGCCTAAAGTGCATCAGAATCATCAACTTGAAGGTGAATACCCTGATTAAACAACTCATGAAGCTCAGTAACCAAAGGCCTTCTCGACACAGAAATATGAGCTAAACTACCAAAAGACTTTCTACTTAAGGCATCTGCAACCACATTAGCCTTACCAGGATGATACTATATATATGGTGCAATCATAATCTTTAAGCAACTCAACCCATCTTCTTTGCCTAAGATTAAGATTACACTGGTCAAATATATACTTGAGACTTTTGTGGTCTGTAAAGATCTCACAAGTTTCACCATAGAGATAGTGCCTCCAAAACTTCAAAGCAAAGATCATAGCCTTTAACTTTAAATCATGAGTGGGATAGTTTTGCTCGTGCTTCTTCAGCTGTCTCTACCATGTTGCTCAAGAACACAACCTAAACCCACTCTGGAAGCATCACAATAAACTGCATAACCAACAGATCCAGAAGGAAGAGCTAGGATTGGAGCAGAAGTCAAACGAGTCTTAAGCTCTTGAAAACTCTTCTCACAAGATTTTGACCATTGAAACTTAACATTCTTTTGTGTAAGCTTAGGTAGAGGAGCTACAACACGAGAAAAGTCCATAACAAACCGGTTGTAGTATCCCGCCAAGCCCAAGAAACTATAAATCTCAGTAATAGATGTTGGCCTTGGCCAATGGAATATAGCTTCAATCTTCTTCTCATCAACACTAACTCCATCCTTGGACACAACATGCCCGAGAAAAGAAACTTTATCCAACTAGAATTCACATTTTGAGTAATTTGCATAAAGCTTATGCTCTCTTAGTGTCTGGAGAACAAGTCTCAAATGCTGCTCGAGCTCCTCCTTGCTCTTTAAAAATACCAAAATGTCATCAATGAACACTATGACAAAATGGTCTAGAAACTGGTTAAAGACCTCATTCATAAGATCCATAAAGGCTGCAGGAGCATTAGTAAGACCTAAAGACATTACCAAGAACTCATAGTGTCCATATCTAGTTCTAAAGGCAGTTTTTGGTATGTCTTCCTTCTTGATCCTCAATTGATGATATCCAGATCGAAGATCAATCTTGGAAAAACATTATGCGCCTTAAAGCTGATCGAATAAATCATCAATCCGAGGAAGAGGATACTTGTTACGTACAGTCTTCTTATTCAGCTGCCGGTAGTCAATGCATAATCTCAAAGAACCATCCTTCTTCTGAATAAACAACACTAGAGCACCCCAAGGAGAAACACTCGGATGAATGTACCTCTTGTCCAATAAGTCTTGTAGTTGTTTTTTCAATTCCTTTAACTCTACAGGTGCCATGTGGTAAGGAGGCATGGATATAGGCTCAGTTCCAGGAGCTACATTAATAGAAAATTTGATCTCCCGCTCTGGGGGCAACCCTGGCAAATCATCTGAAAAAACATCGGGGAACTCCCACACAATAGGAACTTGCTCCAAGCTGACACCTTCTGATTTAGTATCTCTGACATAGGCTAAATATGCCTTACATTGCTTACGTAACAAGCACTTAGAACTCATAGTCGAAATGAAGTTACTAGGAATAGTGCTCAAGTCACCCTGAAAATGAAACTCTGGCTCTCTAGGAATTTGGAAGGTTACAGACTTACTAAAACAATCTAAGGATGCATGGTGTGAAGCTAACCAATCCATCCCTAAAATCACATCAAAATCAATCATATCCAACAACACAAGGTCTGCATGCAAAATCCTAATTCCAATGAGAACTACACATCCCCTATGAACAAAGTTTGTGTCTAAAGAATCTCCCATAGGTGTAGCAATAGACAAAGGACAATCTAATAAAGTAGGTGGTCGATCAAATCTCTTAGAAAATAAAGGAGACACAAAAGAATGGGTGCAACCAGAATCAAACAACACTCTAGCTCCAAGTAAACAAATAGAAAGTGTACCTGTCATCACCTTATTAGATGCTTGAGCATCCTGCTGAGTCAAAGAAAAGACTCTAGCCTATCCCCTACTAGCAGATGTCTGACCCTGAGGTTGACCTACTCCTCTACCACCTGACCCTGAACATCAGAACCTCGACCTCTACCACCAAACTGAGTGATAGGGAGCAGCAATAGGAGGACGTGGGGGAAGTGCCACCTTTCCAGAACCCGAAGTCTTGCCAACATTAGTACAATCCTTCTTACAATGCCCCATTTGCCCATAGCCAAAACAAGCTCTAGTTGCCCAATGACATGGGCGATTGCCATGCTGCTTACCACAATGAGAACATGTGGCGGAAGAAGAACCTATGGCACTATGGCTATAGCCAAAACCTGCCATATGAGGTCTCTGACCCTGCCTCTGGCCAACCTTAAACTGTTGACCTCCAAATCCAGATGTAGCCTGAAAACCTTGTTGGATTCTTTATTTATTTTTAACAATACCCACTAATAAGTTAGATGGTTCTAGATAAAAAGATATACTTATTATTATTAAGCAACAATATGACCAACCTTCTGTAGAGATGAGAGAGCCGCACACTTTTTCTTGATTTTGCTTTATTTTAATTTAAAATAGTTGGTGGAGTTGTAAAGTTATCAGAATATCATCATGAAGATCACATCATCATCATCATCATAATAATAATAATAATAATAATAATAATAATAATAATAATAATAATAATAAATAAATAAATAAATAAATAAAGAAGAAAACGTAATTTTTTTTTTAAATACGGGGATATTACATGGAGTCTCTTTGATCATATTCATACTAAGAGAAGAAATAGATTGGAGATCAAAGACTTAACGATTTTATTTCTGTTAGTTACTATTTGCAGTTGAAGAATAGGTATATTTATAGATCTTTAAAATTGATCAAATATTTTATCATCATTTTAATTGCATAATTAATTAAAATGTTGTTTCTTTTTTATGAACCTAGTATGTTCTATAATTAATTTAACCAAACTGAAATAAAATATAGGTAATATGAAATGAAGAGGAATTAACTATTGGTTATCAATGCATTGAAAAAAACTTAATTTTGGGTAGTAAAAGATGATCCACCTTCTAAGTTAGATTATGAAGAGATTGAAAAGGCTCTTTACCAGGAAGATGGTCAGTAATTTAGAATTGAAATAAACGTCCTTGAACTGTAGGTCTTCATACAACCTCAATTTCAAATTTAATTTTATTTTATGTTTTACACTTTTTTAACAATTTATACTACTAGAATTTATTGAATTAGAAACGGATTTTAGAAACGGATTTTGTCCGTTTCTAATTAGAAATGGATTTTAGTAATCCGTTTCTAATTTTCTGAAATTAGAAACGGATTTACAACCGTTTCTAAATCCGTTTCTAATTAGAAATGGATTTTATCCATTTCTAAAATCAATTTCGCGCCAAAATTAGAAACGGATTTTATTAATTAGAAACGGATTAATAAGTTTCTAATTAGAAATGGATTACAAATCCTTTTCCAATTAGAAATTGGGAATGCAAATTTTTTGAAATTTTGGCGCCAAAAAAATAAGAAACGGATTTATTAATTTAAAAACGGATTGATCTGTTTCTAATTAAAAATAAGAACTAAAATATTCAGAAATTAGAAAGAGATTTTATTTCCGTTTCTAAATCCGTTTTCTAATTAGAAACTGATTTTATTTCCCTTTCTAATTCCGTTTCTAATTTTCTGAAATTACAAATGGATTTATGTCCATTTCTAAATCCGTTTCTAATTTCAAAAAATTAGAAATGAATTTTAATTTCCCTTTCTAATTTTCTAAAATTATATATAATTAAAAAATATATTTATTAATTATTATAACTATAATTAATTATATAATTATCTAATTAAATAACTAATTATATATAACTAAAAATTATATTTATTAATTATCATGCAATTATTAATAATTAAATATAGTTATTAATTACTAATTATACATGATTAAAAAATATATATTTATTAATTAATATATAAACATTAATTAATTATAGTAATTAATTGCTAATTATGCATAATTAATAATTATTTAATTATAGTAATCACTAATTATATATAATTTAAAAATATATTTATTAATTAATATGTAATTATCTATTAATTATAGTTATTAATTACTAATTGTATATAATTAATATTTAAATTTATTTAATAATTAACAATTATATTTAATTATAAATTAAATTATAATTAATAAGTATATTTTTATTAAACATGTTTAATTAGTAATTAATAACTATATTTAATTAATAATTAGATAATAATTAATAAATATATTTTTTAATAATATATAATTACTGATTAGTATAATTATATAATGATTAATTATATATAATTAGTAATTAATAACTATAATTAATGATTACATAATAATTAATAAATCTATATTCATTAATCATGTATAATTAATAATTAATACGTATATTTAATTAGTATTTACATAAATATATATGATTAGTGATATCTATTATTACATAATTATTAATTTATATATTAATGACTAATGATACTATATATAAGCATAGAATTTATATTTAATATGTATATATAATTACGTAATTACTGATTAAATATGTAATTACTATTACAGATTATTTTTTTAATTAATATAATTAGTAATAATTATATCTTTTTTAATTATGATAAAAGTTATACAATAAATAAAAATTGATTAGATATTTATAGTGTAATGTCCATAATTAATTAACAATTAATTATGCATTTAAGTATGCTAAATCATTTCATTAAGTATTGGCATCAATAGTATGTTTGATTTTGTTAATTGAGGTTGATTCATTGGTGATTATGAGTAGGAGGGGTGTGATTGGAAGAAATAATAGTTGGAGGTGGTTAATTGGTTATATGGCAATACTTGATTGTTTGAAGAGTTATCTCTTGATGGTTCAATTCTATTAATTGTGTATCATTAAGTATAATTGTGTGAAATAGGATTGGTGGGAGTTGGATTAATTGAAGGACTAGATTGTAAGAAAAGTTGAGGAGCTATTTGTAAAAGAAGTATGAGA
>CANYLF010464656.1:0-15017 GCA_948193215.1 Bocquillonia castaneifolia | reverse complement strand
GATATTTGGTTACATCAGATGTAGTTCATGAGACGGAAAGCTTACAGTTTGTGTCAAGGAGAAAAATCACAAAGTTGATTTTTAAAAAATTTGGAAATGCACATGTAGAAAGTGTCGTTATCTGGATGCAGGTACAGATGTCAGCAACACTAAAATAGTAAAATGCATTTCTCCTGAATATGAAATTCCCTTTGCCATGATCTCTTGGCTCTAAAATCATACCAGGTTAGCAAGCAGAGTAAGATTTCATGGCATAATATAAGTGTGGGTGTGATTATGTGCTTGGTTATTTTCTTATTTAAATTTGTGGAAAATTTCAAATAAAATAAGCCTAAATGTACCTACATCTAATAAAATAAGCCGCCCCCCCTTGGAATGGAAAGTGAGATCTCCTGAATATACAGCACAAGAACAATACAAGTGATTATCACGGTTGTGGGGCATCTTATAAGGAATAAGTATAAAAAATTGAATGAGTGTATGTTGGATGCACGTGTGTCCAACTTTTCCATTCTTTGAGCAGCAGCAGACATGCATGACATTACATTTGAAGCTTGAGAATTTCTGGTATATGCTGATGATGATTTTCTGCTGTTTTTGTGAATGGATTTGAATTTGTGCCTGTTCTTTTACATGCCTTCTCGTTTAGGGCTGGGAGTCTTGAGAGGTTTGGATATATTGTACTAGATTGATCGAACCTAGCAAGTTCAAGCTAACGCTTGTAGTTGCATTTATTTGGAAACTTTCACCAGAAATATTGACTTTACTATATTACAAAGGAACAACAATTTAATGCTGTTTGAGATGGTAATTTTTCAGATGCATTTTTCAATCACTTCGGTGATATCTTTGGTAATTCGTATTATTACTTTATTTTGTTGCTATTTTTTCTTTAACATGATGACTAACATTTTGTTTCTTTTATTTGGCAACCTACATACAGCGTGTCTGACGATTAAATTGGTCTTAGCAGTTTCTTAATTTGGTTACCTATTTAATGATCCATAAATAAACTAAGATTGCGTATTTCCTGCCTTAGAAGTTCAAATCGAAGTTCTTGCATACCCTTCATGTTTTGTTTTTCTTATTCTTACATGCTTCTTGTTTCCTTATTATGTTTTAAGGTAGATAAATGTTGGCACTTCACATCATGAAGGTTCTGGCCATGAGACCAAGTACAAAAGGAGAGAACATGTGAATGAATGAAAGTTGTGACTCCATATTCATAGTTAAATATTCCTCTAAAAGTAAAAGAAACCCTACACTGAGCTGAGAGCTGAAGTAGAAATCTTTAATTGGACTTGTATTTGTAGAATGACTTAGAAACTGACAAAATCCAACTGGATACCATCATTTCCATTGTATTTTCAGAGCTGTGATTTCAATATGTGCATTTTTCCATATTAGAGCTCATCATAAATATAACAAAATCTTATATGCTCTAAGGCTAAGCATAAGAATTTCTGTTTGGATTAGTATACCTACTTTTGTTCGATGAGCAGGTTATAACAACAGTTAGTCCGCCTTGATAATTATTTACTTGCTGATTATGGTGCTTCTTCTGCACATAATTCTATTATAAAGAAAGACCAATTTAAGAAACATCGGTATTCTGTAAAATATTGCATAATGTTTGCTTGGACATGGCATGATCATGCATCCTCATGTGTACTAGCTCAATGACTCGATATCTTGTTTGCAGCAAAGGGAGGAGGAATTATTGCCTGAAAGTGATATGGCAATTCTCAGTTAGTTAGTTTATCAGGCAATAGGTTGGCCCTTGATTTTTTAGATATGTACAACATGAGAAATGTGCTTCATCTTTTATAATCTATGAGCTGATGATGTTGAACTCAGAAACTTATGAACATAGCAAGTGGAAAATGGTCCTGTTAATCATAAGTAGCACCTAATATGATGAAAGGTGATGCAGGAACTACTGTTTTGAGGGGAACCTACCAAAACTTCCTTGCCCATCTCTATGTTCTTCCTAGAATATATATATATATATATCCTTTTAAATGTGTATCATATGATTTTGTTAATTTTCTCTGAAGCTCAGATAGTTTTCACATTTACTCCCATCCTAATTTTCTCACATCATCCAGACACATAATCAAATTGACAATCGTTCCTTTTGGTTTATTATGCTTCTGTTGCACTGTCCTGCTTTAGTCCTTGAATTCCACTCAACTACATAAATTTTCTGTTGATAGAAAAGCCTCGACTTCTTGTATTGCTCTGGCATTAAGATGGTTCTTCTGGTTAGAGTTATGCAGGTAGCTTCAAGTTTTATCATTTATGGTCCCATGTCGGTCCTGCTAGGGTTAGGGAAGCATAGTGTTTCAACTAAGACCATTAAATAGTTTTGTGGTGAAACTCATCCCTTATTAATTCTTTTTTAATGTTAGAAACAAGTTTGATGCTTGATTTTTAGCTTGTTTACTATGAGCAAGCTTGGAAACTATCTCATGAGAATAAGCTCAAATTAGGTAGTTTCTTTTTTAGTATCTCTCATTAAATAAAAGCTGAAACACATTTCTCAAATCTACAAACTATACAAGTTATGTGCCAGTTTTCTTTTAGTAAGTTGCTAAGTTTATGTCATGATCATGTCAATTAATGTTTTAGTTGGGTATGGCCTTATGGCTCACTAACTTATACCAAACCAAGGTCAAGGTGACTCGAGCTAAACAACTTTTGTCAAGGCCAAGTCTTTTCTACTCAAAGTTCTGTTAAGCTTAACCCTGTTAGCTGTCTTGGAGGTGCACTCAAAATTGAGTATTTCCTTGTGCGTGCAGATTGACATTCACGTTTACAATAAAATTGCTTATGCTGATCAGGGGTATTTATCAGTTGTGTGATTTCTAGGTGTGCAGTAATAGAAGGAAAGATTTATGAGGCTATAAAAGGAGAGTGGTGTTTTGAGGAATGAATTCCTTGTCATTGAAACAAAATGTTTGTATTGCGTGCAATTATGAGGATATTGAGTGTCCTTTCAGAAAACAAAGGGGATGAGAATTCAGGATGAGAAGTTGGTTCAAATCTTAATTCTGTTGGCCCCTCACTTTAAGACTTAATGCTATTGGTTGTTGTAGAAATAAAGAAACTTCTGTTTGATAGGTTACACATTTAATTCAAATTAATGTTGATGAAATTTAGTTCTGAACTAGCTTATTTGGGCGATTTGATGAAATTGGAGAAAATATGTTGCTAAGAAGGTTTGGGCATGTGAATATGCAGATAGTGATATGAATATACGAGTATGCTAATTGTAGAATGGGAAATGAATTCCCATCCAATGCTTGGTGTGCTGAATGGATTCCCTATTGAAAACTAGTGGAGGTTCTGAAATTGAGTTGTTCAAATGTGATGGTACTCGTGAATGGTTCAAAATTAATAGGGATTCTTCAGTTTGTATTATGTCAAACTTTTGTGTGATTATGTGCATCTTATCAAACTAAATAGGAAATTGACAAAGGATAAATTAGCTGGCTATTTCCAGATGATGATTCTGAGATTACATGGTGAAACATTAGGGACAAGAGCAAGCAAAATGGAAACGGCTAGAGGATGGAAGAAGTTACATGAATGCCTAAAATTTGTTGTTTTAGTGTATCTTAATCGAAAAATTTATTCTTTGTGAACCAGTCTAAAGATAATTTTACCTACTCTATTCCATTCTTATATTTATGAGAAATTTTTAAATGTTTAGCTTTGCATATCCTCATGTTACTATTATTCTCATGTTGTTACACACTTCTGTTTCTCTGATTTCACAAATCCGTTGGCAATTCATCTCCCACAATTGGTAAAGGAGATGCAAAACTTGAAACAACCATGTTAGTGAAAATTCATGTGACTATGTAAACATGCATATTTCATGTTTCCTTTTTGTTGAGCATTGGTAGCAACACTTGCTTGAAGCAACGTTTCTCATGTGTGAACTCTTCTATGGTTCTGATAGAAAATTAAGGGCCACTATTCTGTTTTGGTGGATTATCATTGAAATATGGCTGGGACATCTTTTTCTGTAATACAAGTCAGTCCTTCTAGACTTTATGAGAGTCATTTTCTGAATGAGTTTGTGGGAAGGCCACTTTTGCCTACGTTTGTATGTAGAATAAACAAAAATATTTTGTTCGTGCCTATTTATGGATATGCTTTTCCATTTTTATTTTTTCAGTTGTATTTCAGTGTTTGAATATTACTTTACCAGTTTTCCCTGATCATCTCTCCCTTTCTCTTTCATTCCTTTTTCTTACTGTTCCTTTGGCATGATACAGCATGCTTTTCAGCTATTGAGTGCCAGATACATTTGAACTGTGACTCTCCCATTGGTTGCTGTTGTAGTCAACTGTTGGGTACCCACCGATCCTATAATTCTAATTTTGTTGGTGATCTTCAATTATGTTTAATTGTATGATGAATCCTCATATTTATGTAAGTAGTCAGAAGCTTGTGCTGACAACATATTTAATTTCTCAAGCTTATAGCAGAAGCAAAAATTTATCTGGTTGAATGCGAATTTTCTCATTTTACTGATGCAGAATGGGGAAAAGATGATGATGTTATGCTTTTGCTCTTGCGATTCAGTAGATATTGAAATTGCTAATCCATTTTTATCTTATCTTGCTAGTCATTGCAGCCAGATATGTTGCTGTTAAATCACACATTTTAAAGTCCAAGTCCTGTGGCCTTTTGCTGTCAACATAAGTAAAATTAGTTCAAAATTTAAGTATTTTTACATTGCTGGAACAAATCTACAAATATTAGGCTCATTTATCATTGCAGGCATGTCTCTTGTTCATTTAACTATAAATATAGCTCTGTAATATCTGCTTTTATGAGAGGAAGATCAGCTCCAGCAGAGAGCTTTGTTATGTTTAATTTTTCTTTCCTCCAAAGTTCCAAAAGTGGTTGTTGGGAAAAATTCCCCAATTACCCCACAGACCACCTTTAATAAAAATAATAAAAATAGTTAAACAACCATTCCCCCATTTCCTAACTCTGTTTTGTGAGATTGCGAGTTCACACTTCTGATGTGAAAGAAAATTTCTGTTTTTTTTCAAAAGAAAAAGGATTGGTTTTGTGTCTTCCCTCTTTCAAGTTGCAAATTAAAAGAGGTGTAATGTGTTGATGTGTTTTTTGTGCTCTATTTTCTTGTATAAAACGGAATGTTTAAACGCTATTTTGTTATCAAATTGACATAAATTTTCCAATTAAAAAAAATGACATAAATCTTCTCCAAAGTCACGAGTTAAATAGTTTTTGCGTCAAAAATGGGTTTTAAATCAGTAGAATGATGTTTGAACTTTAAGGAATGAGCATGATTTTGAAGTACAAAACATCCTTGTTGGACATGGGTATACCCAAACTTGCCGAAATGTTTATGACAAACTTCTATCAAAATCAAGTTCAGTTCTTCTTCTGCTTTTGGTCCATAACATTATCAAATTTAGGACTCTATATCGATGAGTTTGTGAACTTTTCAGTAAGAAAAAGAGACAGATGCATGTTTGTGGGTTTTCCAAAATTTGTGGAGGCCGGCATGCCTACAACTACAACCGCGATGATTGAGGGAGCTGTGCAAGTCCTTAACCTGTTGATATCTTGTTTCTTGACAAGCCATGAGATGGTCGGTGTAATTTGTGTTCTTGTTGTTCCATGTGAACAATAATATTGGTTGAAGCTGAGATGTCCAAACAAAATCTGTTCTTTGAGGGGCCACCGTGTTCATAAACTGAAACTTATTGAAATCTGAGTTGCGTTCTCTTTGTGTGCTGTGTTCTTGTTTTACAGCAGTAGAAATGAAGAAATTTTTGTTTGAAGCGTGATTCTATGTAGTCATAGATGTCACAGGAAGGTAATCTTGGATTTAGTTGTGTGGTGTCAAATATTTCCATTTATGTAATGATTAAGTGATTACATTGCTATTTATGTAATGGTGATTTAGGTTATCTTGGATTTGTTCCTGCGATGTAATCACTTAGATCAAGCATTCTACTTCTTTTCCTTGGAGTTGGTATTGTGTCAAATATTGCCAAGTTTTTGCTGTCGGTGAGCCTACAACAGCAAATGGATAAAAAAAAAAAGTAGGAGCTTGAAGAAAAGATGCTACAAGGTGATAAAGCTTGATGTTTCCAGCAAAAGCTCCAAGTGTTAGAGCATGTGGCCTTTTGCTGTCAACATTAGTAAATATGTTTTAGACTAAAATCATGTAATCATTTAGTGTTGCATTCCTGGAACAAATCAACAAATATTAGGCTCCAATTTAGGACTTAGAATTCAAACTTTGTATCCATTAAAGCTCTAACCAGCAAAAGATCCTAAGAGGTGTGAGTTGAGTGAAATACATAAACCTTCAAATGAAAAATGAAACAACAATCTCTCATATTTCTCTTCTTATTTTTGATGGTAGTAACTATCAAGCTTGAGCAATAAAAATGATGGTCCATCTAGAAGGATTGGATCAATGGGAAGCAATGGAGGAAGACTATGACGTTCCAGCATTACCAGAAGATTCAATCATGATGCAAATGAAAATTCACAAAGAAAAGAAAATAAAAAAATCCAAAGCTAAAGCCAGTCTATTTTCTGCAGTTTCCAACACCATTTTCACAAAGATCATGAATCTAAAATCAGCAAAAGATGTTTGGGATTACTTGAAAAATGAGTATGAAGGTGATGAAAAAACAAAGAACATGAGTGCTCAACTCAATCAGAGAATTCCAAATGCTAGAAATGATGGAGACGGAAACAATTAAAAGCTATACCGATAGAATGGTTGGTATAGTTAACAAGGGAAGATTGCTTGGTAAGGATTTCCCTGATGAACGAATTGATGAAAAAATTCGTGTTACTTTGCCGGAAAAATATGAATCCAAAATTTCATCTTTAGAAGAAACTAAGGATTTAACAACTATATCCTTGGTGGAATTAGTAAATGCATTACAGGTCCAACATCAAAGAAGAGCAATGAGAAAAGAAGAAAATGGAAAGAAAGTTGAGGCGGCATATTTTGTTAAAGTTTCATAGAAAAAAGGAAAAATCATTCAGTGCAGCCATTGTGAAAGGTATGATCATGAAGAAAAAGACTATTGACCTAGAGGGAAACCTTAATGTTTCAAATGTAAAAAATTTGGACACCTTAAAAAAAATTGCAAATAAGAAAATAATGAACAAGCAAATATGGTGGAGAAGGTTGAAGAAGAGGCTCTATTTTAAGTTACTTGGTGAGAAGTGCACCAAAAGATCATGGAGAGAAGTGCTTCAATGACAAGATGTTGAGAAGGTGCATCATAAAGTGAAGAGAAGTACTTTACAAATCAAAAGGTATTTTGAAGAAAAGTGCTTCAAGAAAGTTGATGAGAAAGTGTATCAATGGTGAATTTTTTTTTTTGTAAATTTTGAATCAATTGAGCATGTTGGAGAATGATTCAAAATTGCAAAGATTTCCTTGTCATTTTTAATTTTAAATAAGTCTTTGTTAAATTTGATTTCTTTATTGATTTAATGCATAATTGTAGCCATCAAATCTGATTTAGGTTTAGGTGAATCAATAAATAAAATGAGTGTGTATTTTCATGCTTTCTTCTTCTTCATTTTCTTCTTGAAAAAAACCAACAAAACTTCTTGTCATGTCTGCAGAGATCATCGGATATCTATCTCATGTTCATATAGCTATAAATATAACTCAGTAATCTCTGTTTTTATTAGAGGAAAATCAGCTCTTGTAGCTCCAATAAAGAGCTTTGTTGTGTTTCCCTTCCTCCAATGTTCCAACAGAAATCCAGTGTTGTCCCACAGATGAGAGTATTCATATTCATGCTTTGGCTTTTAGTATCCTAGAATTCTAACAAAGAGACTGACAAACCACAGTCGACGACTTATGTCTGGTTGTGTTTCTATCGTCTTCTTTCTTGAAGTCGGATTTTCCAATGTAATTGATTATATCAGATGCCCTGTTTCTTCAGCCACGCGTTCCAATCAAATTTTATAGTAGATATAGTTCTTGATGGGGTTAGAGATAGAGGACTGCCCCTTATGGTGTAGAACAATTCTGATGGAGATGGCCAGACAAAATAAAGGCATATATTTAGAAGTGGAACAGTAAATATTAGCTCAGTCATATTTAGTACAACCCAGGTGGGATATTCCTTTAACAAAAATGGTCAGAAATCATATGCCAGTTTCTGTCTTGATCTTTTGCTACATGAATCTTGAAAGGTGCATAACTTGATCTACTGTGAGTATCCACTTATGATTTTGATCTTTCTACCCTCTGAATGCAATATTTCAGCTCCTTTTGGATGTTTAACCTTGATGGTGACAATACTATGTCATTCCAAATTGAACCAACAGCACAAGCTGGGTTGGGAGGCTTGTAAAGCTCATATATGGAGTCTGCTGCCTCATTCAAGGTACTGACCCTTTTCAGACAGTCTATTTCATCCGGATCAACCAGTAGTGTCTTGTCTCTGTCCTTCCATCCTATCAACTTCATGGTCATTATTATGTTAGCATTGTGATGAAGCGCATGTGAACATAAGTTTTGGTTACAGCAATAGGCATGGAAGAGTGTAGTCCTGCCTTCAAGAAAATAAAATGCAACCTCTACATTCACATAAAATTTGCCCAAGTTCAAGTGGAATCCTGAACTTCATTTAAACAAACATTTTTCTTGTCTATGTGGCCTTATTAGGAGCTTAAGTGAGCTAGAAAGAATAAGCTAACAACAGAAGGATAAAGTGTTGACTATGTACCTTAGGAGCACCTTCCAAAGCGTTGGTGCAATACAGCCTAGCATTGTCAACCAGTTGACAGTAGGTTAGAAATGCATCTGCAAATCTCTTGTGGGATTTCAATTGTGAATTCACCCTCACAGCTCTTCTGCACAATATAGCTCTCCTGTATGCCCCCCACATTGCTCCATTCAGTGTATTTCAGGAAGAAACAAACACTCCTATCCTCTTCATTTACGCATTTATAAATCGAGACAGAATGTAGATCAAATGCTTTGGATTAAAGAATTCGCTACATACCTTATGCCTCTGACAACAGCCAAATAAGCATCACAAACAACTCCAATCAGCTCTATCCTATATGGTCTTCTCTTTTTGTGTCCATCTAACAGTGGTTGTTCTTCGTCCATTTGCTCCCAATAGGTCTCGGTTATAGTTCCATCACTTTCTTCCTTGTAACCAATTCCCATGCGATAACGTCGGCGGTGGACATTTCTGGCCATTGTTATTGTCTGCACAACAAATGGTACCCAGGAGAGAGTGCCATCCATGATCACATCCCGCCCTTCATTTAGAGCTGTCACCAATAGAGAAGATGCTGCATTTGTGGATGATTGATGAACCTGTTTGAGGGAAGAAGCAGAATATCTAAACTTGACGATATTTGACACTAAGTACCAACTCCAAGGGGAAGCGATCTTGGATTTAGTTGCTCATGAAATTATTATCTACAGCTCTTTTTCCTAGATTTTGCATTTTGGGTGGGGAAAGTGATAGGTTTGGAAAAGGGACATTATCTTACCAATTCAGCTGTTTGGATCATATCAGCATGCCCTCTAGAGCTAAGGGCTCTGTAGATGACATCTGATTCTTTGAAGGCATCTGCCTCAATAATCACTGCATTTCCTGCTGCTCCTGCCCAGAATGGTCTGTGCATGGTTCAGAAAAAAAAAAAAAAAAAAAAGATTACATCAGCATCGTTTTTTTCCCTAGAATATCTATAGGATGCTAAGTATCCATCTTCTGCATCAGTGCAGTGTGTTTTACATTATCATGTTATCTGACTCGAAAGCTCCATTGGATACAGGAAACAGTATTTCCCCAAGAATCATTAGATGCAGAAGAAGGGTTCTTCTTACTCTTTGAGAATGTCCTTGAGCACTGTACTCTTCCCCGCACCCATCCCACCACCCATGAAGAGGAGCACCGGACTCCTGTCAGAGTGCGCCACTGGAGCCATAACCTCTGTGCATCGTGAGTCATCATTTGATGCTAGTCCCATTGCTTTCATTTCCTCCACCAGTGTATTGAACACCCTTGCAACCTTTAAATTCTTGGTCACTCTCTCGAATCTTTGTTCCCTGAATCAGGGGGAAAAATGAAAATCTTTGTAATTTTAATGTAAATGGTAGCTCTTCTTAATGATCTATTTCATGTGATCTTGAGAGATTTACAACTTCTATGTTGCAGAGATAATACCACACACCTTGTTGCTGCCATGACAATATGCTTGAACTTCTTTTTGGGCTCCGTTTCAGCACTCAGTGCCTGAAATTAGATGGTAAGAACTAACAAAGCAACAGAAGTAACATGTAAAAAGATTGTTTCTTCCTTTCACGAATTTATTTACACAAGGTAAATACCAATGCCTGTATTACAGATCAAGAGGTGCAGCCCATAATTTTACAATTTTAAAAATCGGTTATACATTTGTTATATATCTTGGTCTTTATCATATCATATCATATAATTAATTAAAGTATGAACAAGCCTGATATATCTTTAACAGTTTTTAACGACTGTCATTTCCTTGTACCTCTTTTTTCTTTTCTTGAGAAAGCTTTTCACTCTGATCTTAATATTATGCTTTTAAAGCGATTACCAAGAAAATGTTAATGATTACTAAGAAAGTAACGATAATTCCTCAAAGAAAAATAAAAGAAATTAATGATAATTATATCATCAACTTCTACATATCAACATGTATAATTAAGAAATCTATTTAATTACTGCTATTTTGAGCAATAGATCCTGTTTTGGTGTTCTTACCAAAAAAAAGAAAGAAAGAAAGAAAAGTATTTACAGTTCACAGTAGCATCTCATACATTATACACTAATGTCTTTCATGATTAATCAGATCAACTCTTGCTTCTCATTTATCTTTTATAATTGCATAAATTAAATACCAAATTCTAACTTGGAAAAACAATTAATTTCTTGGTATCTACGTACTCAATTACTGATTTTATTCTTCCCCACTTTCGAAGATCTATAGAGATGTCGATCTTAATAATTACCTGGTGCATGATAAGATCAGCATGGCTCCAATGAAATGCGAAATAACTAAGAATACACCTCTCAAATTCCTCCAGAAGCTTAACAAAAAGCGAATCTGCTTCAAGTTCATCTGTGAAAAATGCGTAAATATCTTCTTCACAACTCTCACTCTTTCTTATATATTCTGCAGCTAACTTGCAGAGATGTGGACATTCTCTCCTATCCTTAAATCCCATTTGCCTAGCTGCACCGCCATTATCAATAACATTTGATTTATATTACACGACACGAGACATCGAAAATTACATTTTTTAACACATAATAGATTAAGAGACAGGACCATTAATCTAATGTAAGAAAGAAATGAAAAAGAATATGTGAATTAATTTACCTACATAATGAGGGAACCTTTCAAGCTTTTCACTTTTGCCTGAATTTTTCTGTTTCAAACGAGGGATTATCTTCCGATCCCTTCTTATCCGAAGACGATAATGCACTGCTGCCACAATAAACAACCCTATCGAAGAGGTTACTACGATCTGTGTGAATGTTGGTTTATCCTCATAATCTGAAAACAGCAACGGTATCATTTCTCAGTTTTTTTTTTCTTTCAAAGAAATATTAGTAATATTGTTATTAGTGAAGATCAAATAGATAAAACAAAGAAAATGTCAAATTTATAATTTCTTTTTAAGGATTAATTAGTAATCAACAACCTCTCTGCATGTCTAAGAAGTCCAGCATATATAAATAATTATAATTAATTTTGTATCAGATTTTATAATGTTTATTACGTAATTAGAAACAATTTGGCATTGGTTAATTAATTGAAGCTGCACTGTCTCCTTTATAAGAGTTACAATATGGCTGCATGCATTTCTCGTCACAGCAAAACCAAGTGGTGACACATGTAGCAGCTCAGGCTCCACTTGAGTTGAGTATGTGGATGGATGAGAGGATATTTAGAGAATGTATTTTCTTACTAGCCATAATGCTCTTGTTTATGCTTTTACAAAGTAGTATTTTGTTTTCCATGAATCAAAATTACCATCCATTTGTATTTTATGATTTGCATCCAAAAAAAAAAAAAAAAAAAATACTAATATTCATGATTTTTCTTTTAAATAGAGAAACACTTGCAAGTGAACTACTGAACCCGTCCAGACAGAAATTTTTGTGGGTTTGTTTGTGTAACAAACTAACAACAAAATTCATTATGAACATTTTTTTTGAAAGCCAATTTGGAGACAATGATGGAGCTAGGGCTGGCTTCCTGGATCTGTGTGAAAAGTGGTAACTCATGTTCCGCTTTGTTAGGCCAACTGGTTAGGGGGTGAGACATGCCCCTAACTTTGAAAAAAAAAAAAATTATCAAGTATAATTTAGTATATTTTTAATTTGGTCCCTAATTTTGTGAATTTTTTAAATATATATGTAAATTCTATTGTATTTTTATGAATAAAAATAATATCATAAAACATAAATGAGTGTTAAGTATTATTGGCCCCTTAAAAAAATTTCTTGGCTCGTCATTATATGGAGATATTTAGTATGATGGGATTTAAAATGCATACATTCACTAAAAAAATCCGTGAATTTATCTAAATTTATGAATTTAGCAAAAACGGATATAGGAAATGGAATTCAAAAAAAAACTTTAAAATGAAAAAAATTGTGTGAAATTCATAGATTTCACAAAATTTGTCATCTTCAAAATTTTAATACCAAACAATAGATATGATCTATAAATCCATTCATTTTAAGAGAATTTCTCGTTCAAATTCAACGCACCAAAATTAGCCTATAAAAAGTAGGGGAAAGTACAAATAAGTACCATGTAGTTTCACCATTTTTCACTTAGGTATCTTGTGATTTTCTTTTGAAGAATAAGTACCCTGTGGTATGTATAATTATTACACTTTAATACCCTCTCAACTAATATATAGGGGTGAGCATAAACCGAACCGAACCAAGTTCCGAACCAAACTAAACCGAATTTTTGAATTGGTTTGGATTAAGAAATTAAAAAGTTTGGTTTGTGGTTAATGGTTTGGTTTCTATAGTTCGAAAATCGAACCACTTGAATTAACCGAACTTAAAACTAGGTGGTTTTAAATTTTAATACACTCTATATATATATATATATATATATATCTCACTTAAAAAAAACCCTTACCCCAACCCCTTTTTTCTTTTGGTTATGTACGTATACAATATGTAAATATTGAATGTATCTATATATTGAATGTTTTTAATCTTTAAATTTTGATCCGATCAAGTTCAAATTTAATAACGGCCTTAACCTAATAGTGTAACCGATTAACCAAACTGATTAAAACTGAAAATTTTGGTTAATCAAATTGTTAGTTATTTACTTATTATAGTGTGGTTTGATTTTTCAAAAGATTTATAATTAACCGAACGGTTTTGACTATATTCTGACCGGACTGAACCGCACCATACCACGCTCTCCCTTACTAATATGAACTAATATCGTTAATTGTTTTATAATATAAAATTAATATAATGTAAAATTTAGTTATATACTATTGTCTCATGTGAGTTACTATCATGTTAATCATTAAAAAAGTTTAAAACAAATTTTATATTTATTTAAAAATATACTTACTTTTTTTTTGGTAGGAAAACCAAAAAAGGATCCATTAATAACAAAAAATGGAATGAATACAACTAGGGCATAGCCTAGCAACCCACAAGAAAAAACCTATCAACTCACATTTACAAAGCTTTCACTCTATCTAAAAACTCCAGCAACATGGGACTATTAGTACTATCATGATATTTACACATAACTATATTCTTAATTCTGTGCAGTATAAAAAGGACAATAAGAGTAGCCTTATTGAAAATTGTATTGTTTCTACTTTGTCAAATCACATATACAGTAGTACTGAGTAGCAATCTTCTGCCCTCAGAGATTTTATTCTTGCCTTTAGCTCTATTCCTGAACCAAAACAGAAGTTGGATCCAGGAACGGAATTCTCTTAGAATGCACTGAGTTTCATTCAACCTTCTCCACACACGTCTACTGACTACATAGTCAAAGAAACAATGAGGAATAATCTCAACTCCTATACCACAAATGTCACATACATTACTAGGAACACATCCCCAAAGGAAAAGCTTGTCCTTAGTACGTAGTCTACCTTTAATAAGCAACCACAATATAAAGCGATACATGGGAATAGAACCTCTCGTCCAAACCAAAGAATACCAATTTACCTCAGGATATTTAGGCCTTATAGAATTCCAAACAGACCTGGTTGAGTAAGTACCATGACCTACACAAAAAATAGAATCATTTATGTCAGTTAACGAGAACTGATAAATCAACTGCCAAGCTTCTACCATCTTCTGATTTGAGGATTAAGGAGCCTTCATCGACCATTCCATCTACTAGCTACTGTGCAATTGAGGCTAATACCAGAATTCTTGATGTCCAGTTTAGGGAATCTATCAAGCAGAGATAACCCATTCACCCAGGGATCTTGCCAGAAGAAGAAATTTTTCCCATTACCAAGTTTATAATCAAACAAGTGTTTAACTTCATTTCTAATTTTCAACATAGATTTCCAAATCCAACCAGATGAAGATTGAGATTTGACATACCAGAAACTACAGTTCTTCAATCTATTTACCTTGATCCAATTACACCAAAGAGAAGAAGAACCCTGCACCAGTTTCCATATCAATTTGCAGATGGAAGCTCTATTCCACAAAGCCACATTCTTGAAGCTGAGACCACCTTCCTTTTTAGTCATGCACACTTGATGCCAAACAACAAGGTTTTTGAATGATCAGAGGCAGAACCAGACCACAAATAAAATTTACAAATTCTTTCAATAGATTTGGTGACAGAAATGCGGAGAATAAGAACTGTTGCCCAGTAAACATGGTAGCTCATCAAAACTGACTGTATAACTTGAACTCTATTTACATAAGATAGAAACTTATTGTTCCATTGGTTAAGACTAA
>CANYLF010464619.1:0-11267 GCA_948193215.1 Bocquillonia castaneifolia | reverse complement strand
TGGCACTCCTGACTAGAGATATGATATTAAGAGATTCTTGGAGAACCTAGCCACAAGAGTTCCTAAAAGAACCAAAATGTAGGCTACACATTATATTATGTTTGATGGAGAATTATTTAAAAAGTCTGATGATAGCCTTCTTTTGAGATGCTTGGAGTTCCAAGAGGCCATGGAAGTGATGAAGCAAGCACATGAGGGAATCTGCAGGCTCATCAATCTAGTAGGAAAATGAGGTGGCTGATCAAAAGACATGGCCATTATTGGCCTTCCATAAAGAAAGATTGCATGGATTATGCAAAGGGCTGCCAGAAGCACAGGCAAATCCAGAAAGTCCCTGCTTTTGAATTACACTTAGTAATCAAATGATGGCCATTCAGAGGTTGGGTCATGGACTTAATTGGTAAGATATATCCTCCTTCTTCAAAAAGACATAGTTTTATTCTTGTAGCTACATATTATTTTACTAAATCGGTGATTGAAGCTCCTATGATCAAAGTTGAACAGGTTGATGTGATAGAGTTTATCAGGAAAGAAATCATCCATATGTTTGGAATTCCTCAGATAATCACAACTGATCAAGGGATGATGTTTCCTGGTCAGGAGATCCAAGCCTTTGTGGAAAATTACGGGATCAAATTACTGACATCTACTCCATATTATGCCCAAGCAAATGGGTAGGCAGAGGTTTCTAACAAAGTTATCATTAATATCCTGGAGAAGATGTTGGAAGAGAACCCAAGAGATTTGCATAATGTGTTGTCTGAAACGTTATGGTCGTATAGGACTTCCAAAAGGACTGCTATTGGAACAAACCCATATGCCTTAACATTTTGACATGATGCAGTCATTGGAAGTGGTCATTCCTTCATTGAGAGTGGCTAAACAAAATGGTCTGTCTCCAAAAGAGTATTCTTTCTCCATGCTTGCAGAACTGGAGAATATGGAAGAAGAAAGGCTACAAGCTCTCAATAACTTGATAATTCAGAAAAAGAAGGTGATCCGATCCTATAATAAGAAAGTGAGGGCTAAAACTTTTCAAGAGGGCAAATTAGTTTGGAAATTCATCTTGCCACCAAGAACAAAGGACAGAGATCTTGGGAAATAGTCTCTCAACTAGGAGGGTCCTTATAAAGTACATAAAGTGTTGGAAGGAAATGGATATTGGCTTTCCAGTATAGAGGGACAACCCCACAGGAGGTTTATCAATGGAAAGTACCTAAAAAGGTATTTTTCCACTTTATGGGATTTCTATGGCTTAGAAATGTAAATGGCTGAAAAGCCATTTAAGATCACTTTTGTATTTATATATTATCTAAGCTGTTAATGTGTACAAAAGTGATGAATGCAAATAGTTGTGAGTAAATTAGCCATAATTGACTTTAAAAAAATAAAGAGTAGGTCTTTCGGGCCATTCTTCAAATTCTTGGGTGTTTTCATTTGGCCATATCTAATTAACTTTGAGGTACTCTAGTATAAATTGTATTAGGAGCTTACATAAATATTCAGTTCAAGAAGCTTGAATATTCAAGATTTTCCCTAGCTTTTGGAATGTTGTGTAGTTTTAAAGGTCATTAACTAAGTACATAATTAGGAAGAGTTCCATGTAGTAATTGCAATGATCAAAGAGAATCTAGCTTGTAGCCATTCTCTGATCCTTAGAGCGCCTAAAATATGTTGTTAAAATAACAGAAGATAAATAACAGATCCCAAATCAGAAAAACCTATTAAACAAAGATAGATGAAAATGTCACCGATGGCCAACCTCTTTCTAAAAGAAACATGCTTTCCAAATAGCATGGCAAAATTTCCTAATAGTAATAAAAGTTCAAAGTTTCTAGGTCGAAAAAACATGCCTTCTCAAATCAAGTTCAAAACCCAAAAGATGAAGAAGATTGGAAATTGATCACATTCCATCTAATTTTTGCCTAATATTATCCCATAAGGTTAGGCAGACAAGTTGGCTCTCCTTAGCCTTGGATAAGGCTTCACGGGCTCCTTCGACTTCAACCTTAGAATGTAGGACCTCCTGCTTCAAAGAAGTGGTGTGGTTCTTTAGAGACTCCAATGGAGAAAGAAGTTCTAGCCCCTTTGCATCAATGTCCTTTTTCCTGGACCTAATTTCTTGGATGGCAGCTTCATGCTAGGTAATGTCTACGTCCATTTGAGCCCGCTGTTGTTTCAAATTCTGCAGTTGAGAGAGCAAAGTTGTATATTTAACTCTTTTCTACATCAAAGATTGCTTTTTTCTTTGTGGCTTCATCAATAGTAGTGGAAGCAGTGGTAAAAACTGTGTTTGAATCTGTAATAAGATTAAAAACTTTCTCTCTCCAAGCATATAGCTTTGTAAGGTCAGGAGTTGGTTACCACTGACTCAGGGACTCCATTTGAGCAATAAACGAAGTTTGTTGCCAAGGAAGCAAAGCTGAGAGTTCATTCTTTGCCAAACCTTTAAGAGAATCGATAACTTTAGAAATCATTTGGGGATCAATTAGAGCTTGAGACTTTTGACTATCGGTAAGAGAACCTTTCAAGAAGTCAAGATCAGAGTCAGAAGGGGTCTCTAGATGAGTAGAGATCCATTGGGTTGGGTCCTATAACAAGATAAATGGTGAGTGGGTTGGGTCCTATAACAAGATAAATGGTGAGTGGGATTTTACTTAAACCGAACTCCTTGAGGAAAGTTAGTGAGTTACGGGTACCTCAAGATTCTGAGTAGCAGTCGAAACATTTATCATTTCTTTGAGGGAGGGGTTCGCTGTTATAAAAGCATCAGTGTGAGTTAATAAATAATGAAAGTTGAAGGAGGGGTTCTGTTGAAGGCTCTTTCTCTAGAACATAATTCCCATTAGAGTGCTCTTCCTCATCATGCTCCCCACCAGGATTCATAAAAAGATTAATTTGTTGAGCAATAATAAAAAAAAAGAAGAGGGAAGACACCTAAAAGCAGTTCAGTATGTCGACTAGAAGGAACGTTGTCACGATCTCGGAGTCTTGTACTTCTTCAACCAGCGTCGGTTACTGGGACATCATCTTTTTGCCTTTCCCACTCGGTTAAGTCAACTAACGTATCATCTCCAGTAAATACTTATTTTTGCTTTAGCCTAAAGGAATGTCTTGTAACCTCTCGGTTAAGTCAACTAACGTATCATCTCTAGTAAATACTTATTTTTGCTTTAGCCTAAAGGAATGTCTTGTAAGGCCAATAGATTTTGGGGATACAGTGGCAGGGTGAGTCCTAGTTTTCTTAACAGAATTAGGAACTTTAGATTGTTGGCTAGCAGTCCTCTTATTGGATACAGTCAGTGATTCTTGAACCATGGTGCTACTACTTTGAGTCTTCTTTTTGCTAGCAGATTTAGTTGTTGCTAGCATAGCAAATGCTAAAAGAAAGAAGGGACATCAGTAATATAAAATGCAAGGAAGTAAAAGAAGAGCACGAGGACTTATTAGTGATTAAATCATTCAGAGGATGAGGCAAGGAAGAGGTATATAAGGCAGCCTACCACTCATTATATGAGTCAACAGTAGAAAGGGATGCTTTGAAAAGGAAACAACGCAAAATACTAAAGTGCTCCATAAATTTAGTAACATTGGCCTTGGTGATTTTTTCCGATTAGAAGGAAGGTCTAGAACAGTGGTATTAGGAGGGATCGGTTGAGCAAAGCCAAGTTGCTTAACAAACAAATAGGGGCGGTAAGCTGCTAAAGAAAGAGAGGTGCTGGATTTCAGAGTACTAAATGCAGCATCACCACCAACTAGGAAGACCCGAGGACGAGTGTAAGCCAACAATAATTTTTTGTATACATCGGGCAAGAAAGTGTCCGAGAAAATTCCCAACCAGGAGGGCCTATCAACAACTGGATTGTAGATATTCAATTCTAACATAGTTCTAGTTTGGCAATTCAAAAAGAATCCATAGATGTCTTTAGTGGACATATTGCATTTTAGTTGGGCTAACCTGGCTCCCAGAAAGGGAGACTCCCTAACCTGGTTGCCTCTCAATTCTGGAAAATAGGATAAAAGCCAAAGTTGAACAAACCAAGTATAAGTGCCAACATACTATAAAGGTGAATTAGACAAGTCCTTGTTCAAACGGTAGAGGAGGAACCCAAGGAAGGCAGAACCCAAAGCGTAAAACTCTCCACCAACTAGGGCCCTCCAAAGAGACAGGAATTCCATGCTTGGTTTACTATTGGCAGGAGTGAAAAGGAACTTGCAAAGGAGCACCCACAGAAAGTGCTCTAAAACTTAAGCGTAGTAGTAAGCAAGTTTGGTTGATATGAGATGGGTTTGCGAGACAAACTTATTAAACCTTCAACACCAATTCTTTGCCACAAGAGAGAACAAGAAGGGGTAAGGCTGGTAATCCATTTATCCCATGAATCGATGGGCCTCGGCCAAGGTTTGGCTGTATTCTTTGAACTTCCTAATTCGTGGTCAATAGCATAGTTGTTGATAGCCCGAGCTCCATAAAGTGGCAGAGAAGTAAGCTACGCAGAGTGATGAGTTAAAGATCGGTCGATTACTACAGAACCTCTAGGAGAATTTGAAAAATGAATTTGTTGATTAGAATACCTAGCAAGAAGAAAATAGATTATACCTGAAGTATGGAGGAGATTGAGTTTTTCGCTATATAAAAAAAATAATAATAGAAAGGGAAAGAAAGACTCACTTGGCAGACATAAAGGTAGGCACAGGATCAGCCATAAGCCCACGAATGATAGCTATTCGAACGTTCTGTAAATAGGGGAGAAAATCAGAATTATGAAATAAAAGAAGATTGGTTTTCTAGAAAAATAAAATTTCCTTTAGAACATCCACATATTCGGAAGAGGAAAGTGTGGAACTTGAAGGAGAGTGGATTAAAGCCAAGGGAGGAACATCAAGAATAATTTGAGGATTGCTTGGAGAGCCGGCCATTTTATCTATGGCAGGGAAACCATAAGTGAAAACATATAAACTCTAAGAGCACCAAAGAGTGGGGTTTTAGAGAAAAGCAAAAATCAAATGTTTTATATGAACAAATAAAGCGCCTATGCAAAAAAAGAAAGCCATGCCACAAGGAAACTACAAAATATATCTATGAACTCATTGAAAAGAGTTGTAAAATACCTTACGATGGAGATTGGCTCGAAGCGATAAAAGGGCAAGAAATAACGAGGGAAAAGTAAGGAGACTGCCAACTACCGAAGGAAAAAGAGGTTTCAGATGATAGAGAGGAGGAAACAGCTGGATTAATTAACGATGGTAATAGAGGACTCCCTTCAATATTTTGGAAAACTGAATCTTTGAATGGGAGAGAGGAGTTTAACCTGATGACATCTAGTAAGCTTTTAATGCTCAAATTCTCTAGCTCAGTAAGAACTTGTGGAAAAGAACTTTCAACATTTAAAGAGAGGACCTAGTGAAAGGTGAAGTTTTAGGAGAAGAAAACGCCGTTTGATTTGCAAAATTCGTTGTAAAGGATAAATGAGAAGTACATTTAGAAATTTGAAATGGTTTGGGATTAGAGAGGGAGAAAGGATTAAATAAAGAGAGAGAAGGAGAGGAAAGTGGATGAGGATTAATTTTAGAAGGTAATCCAAAAGAAAAAGATGATAAAAAGCTTGGTTTTAAAATTGGAAAAGTAATGGAAGAAGGCACGGCAACATACAAGGAGTTTTCAATTGAAAGGTCTCCTAGACTATTGGAGCTCCAGCACCAGGGAGGCTCTTGGGCCTGATTTTCTTGACTTTGCATGGTTCTAAACTAGCAAGGTTGGACTTGAAAGATTTGTTTTGCCAAATTCTATTTAAGAGAAACAATATTAGGCAAAAGGGCAACAATTGTTGGTATCATATTTTGCATTTGGATTTGGCCCATGCTATGAGTTAAGCCCAAAAAAAATTATATGGGTAATCCAATAAAGTTAAAAATTCAAACCCAGGAAAACCATGATGAGTTTGAATAAAAACGTGGTCCAGGAAAGCCAAGTAATGAGAAGAAATTAAAGCATTATAACCGCCACTAAAGATAGAGAGGTGGCAGTTATTTCGCAGATCTTACAAGCACCCAAATGAAAATGGGATACTGGGATTAAGGGAATAAAGACAAATTCTTACATTCACGGGAATTCATTTCAGGAAGACCATGTCGAACAAAAACGAGGAAATTCATGAGAGCCAAGACGTTGAAAGCGATTAAATACAAGAGCAACCGTTTAGTAAAATTATGGGAGAGTAACTGTTCCCCTGGGATAAGACGATATTTGGTCAACTGCTTTGTATGTGTAGCGAATTTTCAGGAACTCCAAGAAAGCAGGAGAACAAGATCTACATGTGGTGACTAAATAACCGCAAGGGAAGTTGTTGGCAGGAGAACGTGGGATGAGAAGACATGCATGCTACATGGAAATAATGCTCACAGAGGCTAGTATAAATACAGGAAGAAGACACTAAGCAAAGGACAACAATTTCAACATCCAAAATACACTACACTTGAATACTTAGCAAATTTAGCAATTTCTTATCTTTGGTAAACCTTTTCAATCAATGTTCATAGTCCTCATCAGTTTAGTTTTCATACAAATCATCTTTGAATTCCAAAGTTTTAATTACAATGCTTTGTTCTCCATAGAATTTAGTCTATCTTTTATTTCTCAGCCTTTTACATTTGAATTACAATCCTTTTAGCTTTACTTGGTGAATTAGGACACTGTCAGGTGAATTCAAGCCCACATTTTCTTGATAGAAGTTAGGTTTCCATTGGGAATCAACTTCCCTAGCATGCCCTTTACTTGTTTATCACAAGAGATCTTTAGGAGCTCCTTAAAAGCACCAGGCCCAGATTTCTTTGGGAAAATAAAGAGTAAAAAAGATTGCAAATTATAAAATTTTTTTGTGAACATATTTTATCATTTTTTTTCAAATTGCTTTTATCTTAATATTGTAAACATTTTAAAATTATATAAAATTTTATAATAATTTTAGGAGTATGATGGAATAATTTAATTTTTATTATTTTTATACACATAAAGATTATTTTAGTTATAAATTTTTGTCAATTATCAAATTCATTTTTCTAGTTTATATAGTTAGTGAATTTTAAAATTTAAAATAACATTTTAAGAAGTTTAATAAATTTTATTTCTATTTTTTATAAGTATAATAATATATATAAATTTTAACAAAATACTATGTAAATTTTAGAAATTTTTAATGAATTTATGGACTTTTTTGAAAAGAAAATAAGTTTTTGGACCAAATTAAATTATTTTTGATAATTAATAAGTTTTTGGACTATACTGTATTTTATTTTATAAGATTTGGTCCATCTACTTGTTATATACATCGTTTTGTAAACTATTAGCAGGTTGACACAATATTTTATCACTTTTTAAAGTTGACACACTGAATTATCAAATTTTAAGAAGTTCATACACCATTAGAATCAATTTATGTACCTTGTTAGCGGCTCTCGCATTGGGCAATTATAGACCTAGCAATTTTTGACACGACACGATTAAATTATACAACACGACACAAAGTTAAGCAGGTTTATGTTTAGCCTAAACGGGTTCGGGTCGTAAACGAGTCAACCTGTCTATGACACAATTAGTTCCATGTCTAAACAGATAAAACACGCTTAATCCGTTTAAACACGATTAAACACGGAATTCTCATGTTACCTATTTATTATAACCCATATATACATGTTAAAACTCATTTATATTGTTGATATATTTTTATCAGTTTACAAAAAAATACATAAAAACTAATTCATATATAGATAATTTAAATTTATGAGGCTAATTGAGTAAATGTGACTCAAAATAAAACTAAATCCTAACCATTTTTTTATCACTTTTTTCAATTTCTTACAATTATTTTATTTACATATCAACAATAATGAATTATTTTTCTTGAAATTTTTGCATCAAAATATTTATCTAAGTTTCTTTAAAATTAAATTTCAATTATTTTTATCTATATATCATCAAAATTTTGATGAATTAATAATAATATATGATTTAGAATATTAATTATATGATTAATTTGAATTCATTTTATAAATTATACTTCATATAATTATATTTATTAATTATATGTATTTGAGTTTTAAAGTTTAACAAAAAGTTATAGCTCATATTTATAAAGTCCAATTATTAAGAAAATTATTATATAAACTTACATGTCAAAGTATTTAATTTATAAAAATATATAAGTGGAATAAATTTTAAATTTTATTTTTTATTGGTTATTGCTCAATTAGTAAATTCATTTTTTCTACTTTATTTTAAAGAATTATCATCTATTTTTAAAACTAATAATAGCCATCAATTTTTATTTAAAATTAAATCGAAGGCATTAACACGATTAATAACACGATAAAACATGACACGAAACTAAACTGGTTTGGGTTTAGCATAGATGGGTTAGGGTTAGGGATGGCAATGGAATGGGTTTTTCCGGATACCCACCCTGATCCAATCGGAATAAAGCGGATTCAGATAGTTCTTTATCGGATTTGGGACAGATACGAATTTCGATTTTACTATCCGAGCTGGATTCGGGTCGGATTCGGATTTCACCCTCTAGATATCCATTATCAGAATCCGATTCTATTTATAGAATTTGGGTGCAGGATATCCATATCCAGTATCCAATATCCAGTTATTTAAAAGGATAATGGGTACTGGATACCCATTTACATGTTAATTTAAAAAAAAAATAAAAAATATTTTTAATTAAAATATAATATTTTATTATTAATCGGATATCCAATGCGGATTCAGATATCCACGGGTATATTTATTCGGATTTGGGACGGATACGGATTTTTTCTAATCGGATTCAGAGCGGATTCGGATAGTTGTATAGTTATGCGGATAAGGATTCGGATGTGGCTTATTGGGCGGATATTTGACCCTTTGCCATCCCTAGTTAGAGTCATAAACGGGTCAACTTGTTTATGACACGATTAGTTATGTGTCTAAACCGAGTGACACTTTTAACACGTTTAAACCCGAATTGTCAAGTCGTAATTATAGGCCTTGGTGCCTAGGGGTGTGCATTCGGTCCAACCCGGACCAAACCGAACCGAAATTCCAATGGATTTTGAAACCGGATTGAACCGAAACCCGAAGGAGCAAAACTGAATTAATTCGGTTCGGTTCGGTCCAGGTGATTTGGGCAGTTCGGTCGGGTTTTTAGCCTAAGATTCGGTCGGTCTTCAGTTCGGTCCGATCTTTTTATCAAATATTGAAACCCGAACCGAACCGAAATTTTGAAAATTTGGAAACCTTCATACCGAACTGGACTGAAATTTACCGGTCCGATCCGGGTTTTTGCACAGCCCTATTGGTGCCTAAAGAGCAATAACAATTGCATATATTATAAAGTCACGATCAGAGGCTCTTCTTAAAACTGCTAACAGATCGTGGTCTTACCATTATTGATACCGCGGGTTTTGTGCTCAAGGTGAGTTTGGTATTTATGAGGAATGCCAACATTTTGCAATATTAATTATTTTATAAAGTTGGTGTGAGAGTTTTTTTTTAGGTTTATTTTTTGAAGTTTTGTTGGCAGGCGGAGAAGGGACAACCAGAGAAGATTCCTGACGAAATTCTGTCAATGGTTAAGTCATTGGCTAGCCCAAGAAAGTTGTAGTGTGGAGTGGTGTTTATCCTTGTGGTTGGATGCAATTTGGAAGATTGATCCAAAATTCAGAAGGACAATAATCGCTGTCTCTAAATTTGATAATCAGCTTAAGAAAGAAAGACGGACATTCTGAATTAAACGGATATTAAAGCAATGGAAAACTTGTTATGGTATTGGAGGGAAATGAATAACATATATAGTTGATCTGTTTAATTTTGCTTCCTTGATGGAGTAACCATTTTGTTAGGCAATTGAATGGATAAATTCATGTTCTGGAATGCACATTTCCAGTAAAAAGCAGATATCATTTGATTGTTCAGAGTAAAATGACATCTTTTTAGTTCCATATGATACAGGAATTTAGTGATCGGTGGGAAGTGGACTCTTATTTGAGTGAATATATACTTGCCCATTCTTTGTGGCTTTACCAAAGGACAGGACAGAAGCATCATTTCACAGGCAAATATTTCAGGTGGATTCACAAGTCTTGACAGTATTAAGGCTTCACATGGTAGATCTGAAGAATTAATGATGTAGATCTTCTTTAAGTTTTTCTCATCTCCTTTTACATGATATATTACTCCCTCTTCTATTTTTCTTCGATCTTTCTTCATCAAATAATCAAAAGTGAGTCTCCACGGAAATAAAGATGTAAATTTTATATTTTTTGGAAGTTATGTGAAATTTACTTTTGTTTTTCTATAATATTTATATTTATTATGTGTTGTTGTGATCTCTACATCTGGGTAAACTAGCCAAACAACATTAAGGAACTATCAATTTCCTTAATTTCTGATGTGATCTTGATTATGCTAGCTGTGTTGAAAAAAATGGACATTTTTTGAAATTTTGAGGCATAATATTTATTGATAACAAGAATTATAGTTACAACTTCACATATTAAGTCTCCAAACACTAAGTCCTGGGAGACAGACGCCTACGAGGGTGAATCTGTCTGTACTAAGTCTCCAAGTATTAAGTCTAAACAAGAATTTTAAAAGATTCAATTCCATTGATTTTTATATTATTAAAATAAAATTATCTAATTCATCCATAAAAGAACTGTATTGTTATACTTTGTAACATAGTACCTGATACGAATCACTGCTTTAAGCTCTAAAGGCCCAAGAGGCCCATTGCATGCTAGGCTTACGTTAGCCCATTTATATGTTCTGATACCTTGAATCCTAAGTCAAGAGGGACTCTCATCGCAAGGGGGTTCCTAATCATAGGGGGACTTTGACTCATTACAGCAAAAGAGGATTCCTAAGCCTATTAGGACAAGGATTCCTAAGCTTAAGGGGATTGTTCCTACTACTATATAAACCTCTGCCATCTAGGGGATCATGTATCATCATCATTCTCTCATTCACATATCCTTATAATTCTCAAGAGAATATCTCTAACTTAAGCATCGGAGTCAGACCCCGGGGACCACCCCAAGACTGCTCTTATTTTGCAGGTTCCGGTGAGTTAGTACAGCTCAGGCGACACTTAGGTAAGGGAAACGTCCTGAACGTTTCAGCATTGAAACATTTTTTACCATATTTTAAATATATGAAATTCCATGTTAATATGTAAAATATCTTTTCATATAAAAAAAGTATATAAAATATCTTTTATATTTAA
>CANYLF010464537.1:0-16470 GCA_948193215.1 Bocquillonia castaneifolia | reverse complement strand
CCCTACAAATTCTACAGAGATATAAAAAGTAAAAACACATTGTGGCTTATATTGTAGATTAGATAACAATGCTAAGAAGGCACAATATCAGGGAATTACAGCCTTTGCTTTAAGGGAAAACAGTGCACAAATATTAATTACGGGCATGCTCATATGGTTTCACATTATCCAAGTCTCAAGTGCAGGCTTTTCAATCAAATCGCAAAGCATTGACCTTGACCTTTCTTGGTCCTGGAATATTTGTAAATTCAAAATCATAGCATCTTCCTCAACCGCAATAATGGAATAAAAGATGACAGCCAATGATTTCATGTTTCAAATCGAATGGTAAAAAAAGAAGAAGTGTGTGGTTTAACCACTCGGAGTAATATGTATGAAGTAGTTTGGTAGGTTTAATAGAATTAGTGGTTTAATCACTCGGAGGAATATGTATAAGGTAGTTTTGTAGGTTTAATAGAATTGTGTTTCAAGTATTCTACTTAAAAATGTTAAAGTTTAAAATTATAATTAAAAATAAATAAAAATAACTTTAATAGAATTTTTGACACATCATCAATTTAACTCATTTGAGAGACAAATAGGCAAGCCAAATGTCAGATTTTTAGCTGAACAATTTTAAGGCTCAGCATTTATATATATATATAGATCAATATTTGGTGAGTGAAATTGCATATAAATACCCTATGGGTTCATTTGTGTAAGACATGAAGAACTAAGTGAAGAAATAAAAGTTGAGAGTTTTATAAAAATATTAGTGAGGAATTAGTGTGTTTGAAATAATATTGAAATTTTCCTCTTAATTTTGTGTCCTTATTTTAATCTTTTTATAACAATAAAATCATTTTGAGTTCATAAAAATCAATAATTTTTTAATAAAACTATTCTAAAAAGCAACTAAAATTTAAATTAATTTATTTAAAATTTAAAAAAAACTTAAATAAATTATAATAAATAATAAAGTCATTAAAATATATTATAAAATTCTAAAAATACACATAAAATTTCTAAAATTACCATTTCAATTTTATCAAGTACAGTAACTATTTTTTACCAAAATATAAAAAATATTTATTTCTATTTTTATTCTTTAAGAGTAAATATTATATTCTATGTAATTTCATTTCATTTCATAAATAATTACAGTCTGAATGTTTTTACTGGCATGTGCTTTTATGACTGAAAGTCTGAAATTAAATAGACCAGAATACCACAAATTATTAGAAAAAAAGAGACTTGAATGAAATTTCAACTTTAGAAGAAAATAAAGTTGAAAAGAGGTTCGGGTGGATTTAATATTATTTATCTTTTTATGGATATAATCAAATTTTACCAAATTCAATGTGGGTTTATTTTTCTTTATTTAAAGGCCAATCAATTTATGTAGGTTCAAACCAGACTTTTTTTTTGCGATTTTTTTTCCTTTTTTTGAAAGATAGTTTTTCTGCTATTAATTAATTAATAGTAATGATTTTCCATACCATTTCCTTCTCATTAAAAAATAACAATAAGCTTAAATAATCACGCCTAAGAAGTCCACTACCAAGAACAAATATCATCGAGAATCATCGATAGAAAAATTAAGACAAACAATAAAATACTGCATGCTTACATGTAATAATGTCAGGTTCAATCCAACCATATCGCAATTATATTGAAACTTATTTGTGTGGAGAGGGTAGTAAATCATTAATTAATACTTTGGCCATGAATTCTTGAAAAATATATCTTATTCTCCATTCTAGCTAGGTTCTTTTGCCAAAGTAGCAAATGAAATGCAAATCAAGCATGTATTTCCCCAAATTTTCACCTCTAATCCATTTCATTTTTGATTGATTTAATAACCTGAAAACACAGCCAGCAAATCGCCATCACATTCAACCTGAAATTTTAGGTGGGAATTGGTGCAAAGAGATTATGATACTTTCCAAGTAACCTAGGTGGCACGGAAATGAAAACGGAACACGGAACGGGACATGATACGGGGAAACAAGATTTTCTAAAAATATAGAACACGAAACGTTTAGGAAACGTTATATGTACACACACAGACACGCACACTTTAAAATCTAACACTTAATTAATTATAATAACTCAAATAAAAATAATTCATATTAATGCTTTTAAATAAAATTAAAATAAATAGTTCATCATCCAAATTAAAAGACAAGATCTAAAAATAAAATAGCTACTCTAAATTTTCTACATATTAATGAAATTTCAACATAGTATTCTATAAAATTTCATACATTTATCACCGTTTTCAAAATTAAGTCGTCAATAATATCCACAACAGTGGATCGAGAATATATATAAATCGTTAATTATAATTATAAAGAAGAAAAGAGGGAGAATTAGGTATAAAAACAAACAACGGCACTTCTATTTATAATTTTTATGTATATTTATAGTGTTTTTAATAATTATAAATTAGGAATTCAAATATGATTAGGAGATATCAAAGAGGAAAAAAAATTGAAAGTCCTTTTTTAATTAGGATAAGTAAATAGAGAAAAAAATTACTTACAGAATAAGAACTCTATTCCCTTAAAAAATTATGTTTTTATAGTAAATCTTTTTTTAAATAAGATGGTTTTTATTGGATTTAAATAAGACAATTAATAAATAAAATTAGTGTATTTTTAATAAAAGAAATTAAATATTAATTCTTTTTAAAAAATTTTCAAAAAAAATTCCTAAAATTTTTCATAGAAAGTTTCTGTAGAGTTTTCAAAAATTAATAAAATTATAAACATATATGGGAAACTTTTTATAAGTTTCTGAAACGTAAATTGAAGTTTTCGATACGTGTTTGAAGGTTTCCGAAGAGTTTTGATTTCCAAAATGTGTCAGAAATGAAAATGTCCCCTATTTTGAGGTTTCTGTGATTCATAGCAAGTAACCATAACCTCAACTCTTATTCCTACAATACCTAAATTTCCTTTCACTTCAAAGCAGTAAAATACACCATTAAAGAAGGCTTGACTATTGTCGGTGATAGTAAAATCCCTATAATCTTCTTGTTTCTAAAAAAAAAATCCCTATAATCTTCTTTAAAACTTAATTAATAGACTAATATAATATTTTAAATTTAACGACAATTAAACTCTACTAGAACAATTTTTTTAGGTGTAATTACTTTTTACCCTATGTTTCCCTAATACACTAAATGCCCCAGAGTTAGAAATGCCGGAAAGGGGGTGCGAGATTTTTATAGAGGTTCAGATTGACAATTATGTCATTCGAATTAAACTTTACAGCGACACGAATTCTCTTATGCGATTGTATAAGTTTTAGATTTTAAACTTCTTATTATTCTTAAATTTATTTTTTTACATATTTATAAAACCTCTCTGAAACTATAAGAGAAAATAATAATAATTATTATAACAATTTTGAAAATATTAATAAATTTATAAGTATAAATAAATTTATCATTACGATTCACAAATTATATTAAATAATAAATAATATTTAAAATTTTCAATATTACAATAGAATAACATGAAAAATTGACAAATTTATTATAAAAACACAATTTTTTTCTAATTAATCAGTATTATGCTCAAATTAATAAATTAATTATCAAAATAATAAAATTATATCCAAAATAAATTTAAAACTTAAGAAATTTTTCTAATTAATACATTAATATGAATCACATAAAAATATTATATAATTAAAATTATATATTATATTAATCATATATTATAAAAATATTAGTAAGAACAATTTATAAGTACTAAAATATGATAATTTTATACCACATATCACAAATATGTTTTTGTAGTTTTTCTCACTAGCCCTGTTTTATATTCTTTTTATCCACTATAAGACTATTTTAATATTTTTTTCTTATCTAAATAAAGTTTTGTGGTTTTATTTTATAAAATGGAAACATAAGGTACGACCAATATAAAATTTATTATCAATGCTTCTTATTTTTTTTAATTTTATACTTCTTCCTTGTATTTTTTATAGAGTCATCTTTATCTAACAATGTACATTTTTGTTCATAGATTAATGGGATAAGTCTTGAGTCTTGAATTTTAGGGGAGGCTACTCTCATACAAAAAAAAAGTACAAGTCTTATAAAATAGGAAGGGAGTACACGGGATCCTATGGGAGTAGGGGGGCGATTGCCCCCTTGCTCCCCCTTTCCCTCCGCCCCTGAAATGCCCATTTACATTTGAAAAATATATTTTCTGCCTCTTGTATTTTATTTTTATTCAACTAATTACCCCTTTTCATGCAATTTTAATCATTATTAATCAATAAAAGAATAAAAAATTATAGTTAACATTAAAATATGGTATTGTAAGGATAAAAATATGTAAGTTAGTGCATAAACGTGTTTTTTTATAGATAGAAATACTTTTAAACTCTAATTGTAAATATTTCTATTACTATTTTTATTTATAATAAAATTTATTACGGCACTAATTTAGATGTTTTTATTATTAGAATATGATTTTTTTACTATAATTTATTATTTTTTATTTAATATAAAATGATAAAATTGTATTTAAAGGGGTATTTAGTGTAATAAAAATAAAACATAAGGGGTATATATATATATATTTTAAATGTGAGGAGGCATTCAGTGAGTTAAGATAAAATATGGGGGTAAAATGTAATTAACTTTTTTTTATTTATAATTAAGTAATCATTACAAAATAAATAATAAGATACCAACTAAGTGGGTGTTTGATATTGCTTATTTTCTTTTATGCACATAATTTAAGACATTTAAAAGTTATCTTTTATGAAAAATCAACTTTTACAAAAAGTTAAAAGTTGTTTGTCATAGCTTTTTCTTCACATGCACATAATCCAAAGTTTAAAAAGCAGATTATTCAAAAAGCTAAGAAATGTGGCTTTTTCAATAATTTGCTTTTCGATACATTGGACTATGTACACAGTTAAAAGCTATTTTCATAACCAACATCAATCTGGCCTAAAATAAGTTAGCTTTTTTCCCAAAATTAAAGGGCTCCATGGATATTCAAATGAGAAATAATTTCTTATATGGATCATGGTCTATTGGACCATATGTCTATGACAAGCGGGCCCCACATGCGGGTCCTACACATGCGTCCCACTTGTCAAAGATGATGAGAATCCATATAGCATTAATATCCATTGGATTTTCATGTTCAAGTTAATTTTTAGTGTTTTCAATAATAGACCAAATCAATTAGCAATGGTTTAGAATAACATAAAGTGATTGAAGGGTATTCATCAATGTAATAATCATATTGATCATCGAGATGGATAGTCTGAAATAATACAGACATAGTTGTGGATTTCTTAACCATGACCGTGGAAGACCAATTCCTTTAAAAAGCTATCAGACGAGTCATAGGCATGGTCGTGGAATTCGCATCCATACTTGTAGAAGAATCATTTCTGTGCAGAACTGACATATGTGCTCACAGGCACGACCATGGATTTTGAATTTATGCCCGTGGAAATTCACATTCTAGACTCTTTAAGTGATTATGGTTCATTTCATGTGTTTTATTTTTATTTGTTGTTTTCAGTTTCTTTTAGCTGGATTTGAAGGGTTTTTATGTTTTATTTAAGTTAGGTGAGTTATTTCCTAAATGGGAGTTGCAAAAGATTAAAGAGTGAATTAGTGGGAGTCAAGATATTAAATGCTTCTTTAGTATAATTCTTAGTGGGAGATCATGGTGGATAGCTTTTTAATGACTCTTAATTCTTATAATTGCTTCAACCTTTGCCTTCCCTTGTAAGGGAGCTTATTTTGATTGAATGAGTATTTCATTTTGGTTTTCACTAGAATTGTGAGAATTGTTTCTTTGAGTCTTTGTTTGGTACTTGGGAACTTATCAAGCTGAAAAGCTTGTGGCGTTCAGAATCCAAACTACTTTATACTTAATTACTCTAGTTGTATATAACTAGTTGGGGTTAAGTCATTTATTCAATTTTTACCTAAGTACTCTAGTTGTTATTTAACAAGTTGGTTTAGGTGGTTGACAAAATTATCCTTCCTTTAGGACTCTTGATTGATAGATCATTATTGCTTGTTGAATTGTGTTGGGATTTTTGGATTGATTATCTTCATATACTTTTGTTGTTATTTAGCCATTTAGGTTCGGAGTGTCATATTCAAGGGTTTTAACCCCAGTTCACTTCAATAGACACATGGTCTAATAGACCACGGTCCATTCAAGTGTTTTGGTCCTGGTTTTAGAATCGGAACTACTAAGACGGTTTTGGTCTGATTTCTAACAATTTGGTTTCAGTCCGGTTCTGGGTCAAATTCAACCCATGGACATATCTAATTAACACTATTCCATGTGGGTAGGGGTGAAGGTCCCAAGTTCGAGACTACCCTTTTAAAATTATACAAAAAACAATTTAAATAAAATTATAAAATTTAGATATGATATGTTATGAAAAAAGTTGAAAATTTTATCATACTGAATTTACATATTGCAACATTCAATTATAATTAAAAAAAGTTTGAACAACTAATTGTAAAATTATGAAAAGTTTATACACCAAATATGTCATTATCCATAATAATAACAATTATTATTATTATATTATCATATTCTTTTTTTTGATCGTATTATATCATCATCATCATCATTATTTAATATTTTAATTAAAAATATATTAATAAAAATAAAAGTAAAAATAATAATTATTCACTAATTTAATTATTAAAATTAGATTAAATTTAATCATTATAATTATTATGAATAATATTATTATTAGTAATATTTGTAGTAGTATTAGTCATCTTCACAGTAGGAATATCAATAACAGCACTAGTAGTTGTAACGTTAGCTATCTTAGTCGCAGTCGTAATCGTTGTCGTAATAATAATAGTAGCTACTAGTAATAGTAGCAGTAGTAATTATAAAAACATAAATATTATTTACTACTTTAGTTTAAAAAATTTATAATTAATAGAAATAGAAATAATAATCAATATTAAATACTATTTAATTATCAAAATTATATTAAATTTAATTATTGTAATTATAATTAATAGCATTATTATTTGTAATACTGCTTTCCCTAAAAAAATACTAATAGCATTATAATAAATTATAATAAAAATAAAGAAATATTATTTAATATATTATTAAAAAATATATTAATATAAATGTCATGACCCAAACCTGGGTTACATGACCGGCGCTAGGGAATGGGAAAGCTATATGCTACCGGAACTCGTGGCTAGCCTAACATTTGATAAACAACATATACTGGCATAATAAACCAGAATTATATATCTTGATCCCACACAAATAAATATAAACCTGCTAATAATAAACATATATAATCCATAATAATATCATATAGTCATAAAACAGCCAGTATAATCAGCTGAGCCTCACAGGATGATAAACATCCAAGACATCATTCTGATCATCCAAAGATAACAACATCATAATCATATTAAAATACATATCCGACATAATAATAAATATAGCATCCTAATACAATAGGCTACTACTGCATCGTCTAGAATACTAATACATCTAAAAATTAGTACTTAAACATACTAAAAATTTCAGGTGAAGAAGAAGACTGGCAAAGAGATCAGATAGAGGTCTGAGAAGAATCCTGAAAAATAAATTGAGGGGAATGAGACCTCATTGAGTGAATTAATAACATATTTATGAAATGCAACCTAAATCACACACAAACACGCACTATAGTAAAATATAACACACACACACACACACATATATATATAGACACACACACACAATCACACTAGTGAATGCAACAATCAAAACATCCAAGGAGGACTGAAGTAGAACTCCTAATTATCCTCTAAGCCCCATAGTAATACAGTTTCTCTTAATTCCAAATGGTTTCTCTTAATCCAATATGTTTGTCTAGCACCCGAGATCCACAACCGAGCAAGCCCCGTCCTTATTATCAATCACAATATACATACCTGACTCCTGTGTACACACAGCCTGGTGACACCCACCGGGTGGCTCATCCCACAACCATCCTCCGTCCTTCACACATCACAATCATAGCATAACACACATTCACAATATTCACAATAACAAGTATATAAATAATAATTATAGATAAAATAACTATGATGCATGATTATATATATATATATATATATATATATATATATATATATAATATGCATGCAAATGTTAAATGCTTATGATAATAATTATGGTAACATAAAATGATATTAACCTAAAAGTAAATCATAAATATGCAATTAACTCACAGCAAGAACGAGCGCATCCCTGCCCTCCGGAGCTACCGCCTCTTCCTCTGGCTTTGCTACTCTCTATAGAATATAAAAAAATATAATTTAGATTAAAGACATAACCTAATTCCTATTGGACTCTAGATTTGTATATAAAGATCGTAACTTATATTATCATCCTATAATTATAACTCGTTATACGATTTAAACCGTTTCACCCAATATCACGTTTTACGAGAATATTCTACCAAAAATTCGACAGAACCTCCCCTGTAAAACGGACATCTCTCTACCAAAGTAGAGCCCATCCTGCATAAAAACAACACTTCTACGTTCATAGCCAATTGCCGGGCCTACCATTTTACCTGGACTTACCAAACACAACAGATACAACACTAACCAACATCACCTATATTTATTTATTTATCAAACTTCTCACACCATTTTATATCTATCAAATTATACCTATTCAAAGTCCAAACAGTCCGATAATTAAATATTTTGTTATACGGTCTAAGCAGTCCTATTATTCAATTAATTAATCCGAGTATTAAATTCATCCAATCAAATCCAATTCGAGTTAATTATAAGCTATATAACATGCTTATAACATAAATAACATCTAAATAATTAAATTAGGCGTGTAGCACGTAGTTTGAGAACTTCCATAAACCGTTAATCGACTTCTGGGATTTTTAATTTAAAATCTATACATTATTTACATATTGGTCCTTTATTATAGTTGTTCAGAATAATTTTTAGAAAATTTTAAAAATATTTTCATCGATTTTTGGGCTGGGCTCCACAGCCACCTCCCATGGTGGCGCGTGGGCCATAATTGCCACCATGGATGGCGGCTTGAAGGGCTCCCAACTCACCAAGAGAGAGCAAAATCTTCACCCAAGACTTCTGCCACCACCCACGCGCCTCCAGACATCGTAGATTGTGCAGATCAAGCCGTTGAACCCGTCGGCCACCGTAGCTCCGTTCACTGAGAAAACGACCTTGTCAACGATGATTGACGATGCTTCCCCACATTTTCAGGTGCCCTGAGTTCATTTTTGAGGTCTATTTTGCCGGCAAATGGCTGGAACTCTAAGAACCGTGAAAACCCCAAAATCCAAAACTTTGATCTTTGATTTCTCCTTATTTCGGCAACGACAGCTTTAATAGTTGGTATGTATGGATAGGTCTCGTTAAGCTCTACAATTTAGACTCTTGAATCGACAGAAAAGGTGACCAGAGAGATGAGAACGGAGATGGAGAAGAAGAGGTTTCTAGAGTGTAATTTTTCAGAGACTTTTGGCACTGTAGCGGTAATTATTTTTTAAGTTTCTCTTACAATTGCGTCCAGCAGATGATATGGGTTTATAAAACCAAGTTTTCATGTTTTCAAATTAGTCCTTTTCCTCAATTAAATTTTATCCTTAACTCAGTTTTTGCCCAAATTTTAACCATAAGCTCGGCAATATATTTAACATGTTCAATTAAAATTTTAGCTCAAACGGACATCTGTAACTACCATTTTGAATTTATAAAGAATTAATATTAATTAATAAATTCTCAAATTAGAAATTACTAAAAATGAAAATTGCAGGTATTACATTCTCCCCACCTTAGGATAAATTCATCCTCGAATTTAGAAACATACCTTATTGCAGAAATAAGTGGGGAAACTGCTCTCTCATGTTCTACTCTAGTTCCTAAGTGCAATCTTCAACAGAATGGTTTCTCCACACTACTTTCACCATTGGGATTGACTTGGATCGTAACTGTTTCACTTGGTGATCAATCACAGCCACTGAATATTCATCATATGTCAAATATTCCCCAATCTCGATGTCATCTGTTTGGATTACATGTGATAGGTCTGAAATATACTTCCTTAACATAGATACATGAAAGATCAGATGGATTCTAGATAACTCGGGTGGTAAGGCCAATCTATAGGCCACATCACCAACTCTAGCCTTGATTTCATAAGATCCTACGTATCTAGGTGCTAATTTACCCTTCTTACCAAATCTTATCACACCCTTCATAGGTGACACTTTCAGAAACACCCAGTCTTCAACATCGAAAGAAACATCCTTTCTCTTAGGATCTGCATAACTTTTCTGTCGTCTATAAGTTGTTTTCAACCTCTGTTGTATCAAAGGAACCCTTTCAGAAGTAACCTGAACCAATTCAGGTCTAGAAACCTGCCTTTCACTAATATCCCAACACACCGGGGATCTGTAATTCCTGCCATACGATGTTTCAAAATGTACCATTTCAATACTGGCATGGTAACTGTTATTGTAAGTAAATTCAATCAATGGAATGTTCAAATCCCAATAGCCACCAAAATCCATGGCACACATGCGTAGCATGTCCTCCAAGGTCTGTATAGTTCTCTTAGATTGCCCATCCGTTTGAGGGTGAAAAGCTGTGCTAAAATTCAATCTGGTTCCCAAAGCTGATTGCAACTCTCGCCAGAACATCGAGGTGAAACTCGAATCTCTATTTGACACAATGGACTCTGGAACTCCATGCAGACGTACTATTTCAGCAATGTATAATTCGACTAGTTTCTGCACGGTGTAATTCTTCTTTACAGGTACAAAGTGAGCTGACTTGGTCAATCTATCTATAATCACCCAGATTGAGTCAAACCCACTCTAGGTACGAGGTAACCCGTTCACAAAGTCCATCGCGATCATATCCCACTTCCACTCAGGGATAGGTAATGGCTGCAATAATCCATAAGGTCTCTGGTGCTCTAAATTCACCTTTTGACAAGTCATGCATCTGGACACAAATTCTGCTATATCCTTCTTCATACCACTCCACCAGTACATGCTTTTCAGATCATGGTACATTTTAGTTACGCCTGGATGAACACTATAAGGTGTATGATGAGCTTCTTCCATAATCTCCTTCTGCATGTTGTCAACCTTAGGTACGCACACCCTAGTGCCCATCCTCAAAATGCCTTCACCATCAACCCTAAACTCTTCTATCGCACCTTGTTGCACCTGGTATAGAATCTTCTATAACTCTGGATCCTGTGACTGAGCTGCTCTCACCCTATCCAGAAATACAGATCTTATTCTGAACTGTCCTAACAAACATCCATGCCTATTCACCCACCATTGCAATCCTTGATCAAACAGTTGGTCAATCTTTCTATATAGTGGTCTTCTTCCCATACTGATATAAGCAAGACTTCCAGCTGACTTCCTACTCAAAGCATCCGCTACAACATTCACCTTACCTGGATGATACATGATCGAACAATCATAATCTTTCAACAACTCCAACCATCTGGTCTATCTCACATTCAGCTTACTTTGTTGAAATATATACTTTAAGCTTTTATGATCATTATATATCTCACTGGGTACACCATAAAGATAATGCCTCCAAATCTTCAATGTAAACACAACAACTGCTAATTCTAGATCGTGGGTAGGGTAATTCCTTTCATGGTTCTTCAACTATCTAGAAGCATAGGCTACTACACGCCCATTCTACATCAACACATACCCTAAACCCACTCTTGAAGCATCACAGTACACAGTAAAGCCATCAGTCCCAGAAGGCAAGATCAACATAGGTGCTGTGGTCAACCTTTCCTTTAGCAACTGAAAGTTGTTTTCCCAAGCTTCATTCCATTGAAATCTGACACTCTTTTGAGTCAACCGTGTTAATGGTGCTGCTATCTGAGAAAAGTCTTGCATAAATCTCTGATAGTAGCTTCCTAAACCTAAAAAGCTTCTGATCTTTGTGACTGTGATTGGTTTAGGCCAATCCAATACAGATTCAATCTTCTTTGGATCAACCTGGATTCCTTCTTTAGACACCACGTGCCCCAAGAAAGTCACACTGTTTAGCCAAAATTCACATTTAGAGAATTTGGCATACAACTGCTCCCTTCTCAAAGTCTCCAACACAATCCTCAAATGTTGCTCATGTTCTTCCACACTTCTAGAATACACCAGGATATCATCAATGAAAATGATTACAAACCAATCTAAAAATGGTTTGAACACTCTGTTCATAAAGTCCAAAAAGTTGTTGGAGTATTAGTGAACCCAAAGGACATGACTAGAAACTCATAGTGACCATATCTAGTATGGAATGCAGTCTTTGGAATATCTCCTTCTCTGATCCTCAACTGATGATAACCCGATCTCAAATCAATCTTGGAAAAGCATTAGGCACCTTACAGCTGGTCAAACAAGTCATCGATTCGGGGTAGTGGATACCTATTCTTGATTATCACCTTGTTCAGCTCTCTGTAGTCAATACAGAGTCGAAGTGTACCATCCTTCTTTTTCATAAACAAACAAGTGCACCCTAGGGAGAAATACTAGGTCTAATGAAACCCTTGTCAAGTAGCTCCTGTAACTGCTCTTTCAACTTAGTTGGGGCCATTCTATATGGTGGTATAGAAATAGGAGCGGTTCCAGGAACCACATCAATGCAGAATTCAATCTCCCTATCAGGTGGCAATCTCGACAACTCTTCAGGAAATACATCTGGATATTTGCATACTACTGGCATATCACTCACATCATCTGCTTCCAGTGTCGTGTCTCTGACAACTGCTAGAAATCCCTCACATCCCTGCCTGAGCAACTTCCTAGCAGTAATTGCAGAAATCAAGTTCTGAGGCATCACACATTTCTCTCCTCTGAACTTAAACTCTTCATCTCTAAGCATTCTGAATATCACTTCTTTCATTTTGCAATCTAGGGTAGCATAATGCTTGGACAACCAATCCATCCATAGGATCACATCAAAATCCATCACATTTAGCAATATCAAATCTGCCATTATTTCTCTACTTCGACCCTCACAGGGCATAATTGAAAGATAATGTTAGTGACTAGAGCTTCGCTCAAAGGAGTAGCCACTAATAAAAGAGTTAACATCCTAGTTCTTCTACACCCAATTCTCGATGCAAAGGCAGGAGAGATAAAAGAATGTGTAGCACCAGGGTCAAATAAGACACAGGCATCAGTATGACATACCGAGATAGTATCTACGACAACTGCATTCAAAGTTTGTGCATTCTGTGGTGTAAGAGTAAACACTCTAGCCTGGCCTCCACCAGGCTGCTGTGAAGTAGAAGCTTGACTCGTGCCTCTACTGCCTACTCTACCACCAAATCTACCTCTATTACTACCCCCAAAACCTCAGCCCTGCTCGCCTGTCATCTGAAATTTGCCCCTGGGAAGGGTCTGTCTGGTAAGGTCCTATTTAGAAAGAAGCCAGATACTGAGGGCGTGGCTGTGGTGGCGGCTGAGCCATACTGGATGCCGAAAAGCTAAATGAAACTGTGTCTGACTAGGGGAAGGGTAAAATGGATAATTCCTCACGTAATATCTTGTCTATCAACACCTGTAGCATACATTCTGGCCAAGGTGACATGGTCCCTGATGGACTCTACCGTAATTTTGGCAAGAACTAGGGCTAGAACTAGAACTACTATAGCCAACACTCCTATAATCTACACTCTAACCACTATTACTGCTGCCAGCTCTATAGAATGAACTACCTTTACCCCCACGGCCATGCCTACCTCTATTATGAATGTGGGGAGCATACTGAACTCTCTATGATGATCCAGCCTGACCGTACCCCATCTGTCCACCAGGTCCAATCTGAAAGGTCCCTTATGACTGCTGTATACCCATATGGTATTGTCCTCCAGCATGTCCACTGGTCTGTCCACCAGATCAGGAACTACTAGCACCATAAGATCCTGGCACTACTCAGTGCCTCTGAAGTCTCTCCTCAATGGATATAGCTTTAACATAAACAGAATCTAAAGTCTGCCCCTCAGTCCTCATACTAGCATATGCTGGCCCCAAACCAGCAATGTATAAATGCACCATATGTGCCTCATCCTCAACCATAGGGTCTGCAAACCTCAACAATCTCCTAAATCTGTTAGTGTATTTAGAAACCGTTTCATTTCCCCTTCTAGAGATAGTCATCAACTGAACCCTATTCAGCATCTGGTATGCCATGTGCATGTAATGCTACTGGAACCTATGCTCAAACTCCTCCTAGGTAATGGTATCTATAATCGATCTAATAGCAGCTATAAATAGCAGCTATAAATCAATCATGAGCTTCCCTCTCCATGCACGTCTTAACCATGTAGACTCTCTATGAATCATCTGCAGTAAAAGATACTCTATTTCGTATCATATTTAGAAAATCCATAGGGTCTCCTGATCCATCAAATGGCACTCTGAAAGATCTGGCAAAATTACTAATTGCCTCCAGATCAGAAACCTGTCTAGGTTGCTGAAAAGCCTGGGCTATGCCCCTAGCCATAGCCTCCACAGTAGCCTGGTCAATGGCTACAAAACCTTGTGGTGGCAGTTGCTCATTTCTACCCTAGGCGCATCGGCGCCCTCCCTGATTCCTTGGTTTACCTCTACGTCGAGGCTGTCCAGGCTACTCTTCCTCTGGAGGAACTTCCCCATGTTCTGAAGCAGCATCCTCTTCCTCTTCAGGTTGTTGCACACCTCAATGTCATCATTGATTCATTCTAAGAAATGAACAGGTAAACTTTAGTAACAAACAAAAGTCCTAATGGTACGCTGAATTCTAGAAACAAGGAAGACATAACAAAAATGATAAAGGATCCTATGTTGTAGTAGTTTCAAGAAAGACTCTAACACTCTAAAGAAACAGAAAAAGCATAAAAAAAACCATAGGGCTCTGATACCAACTTTGTCACGACCTAAACCCGGGTTACATGACCGGCGCCAGGGAACAGGAAAGCTATATGCTACCGGAACCCGTGGCTAGCCTAACATTTGATAAACAACATATACCAGCATAATAAACTAGAATTATATATCTTTATCCCACACAAATAAATATAAACCTACTGAAATACCAAGAGGGGGGTGAATTAGTGTGGAAATTAAAATTTAGAAAGAAATAAGATGAAGTATAATGAACACACAATGGTTTATAATGGTTCGGACCCAACTTGTCCTACGTCCACTCTCCCAAAGACCTCTTTGGGGCTTCACTAACTACAATAGTGATACAAGAGATTTCAAGGCTATCCCAAACCTTTACAATGAGTTTTACCTAAGGCTAACTCACAAACCCTAGTGTTTCCAAGAGGCTAACATCAAACCTTTATAATGAGTTTTACAAATGGCTAACTCACAACCAACCCTAGTGTTTCCCAACTCATAAAGAATTGACACTAGTACAATGGATAACTAATTCACTCAACCCAAGCAACAAATGCTCTAGAGTTCTAACTACTTAAAACCAAACAAAAATTAATTACAAAAATGAGAAATGATTTTATAAGAGTTTGGCTATCAAAGGAATTAATGTTCTTAAATGAAGAACATTTATGATGAGTATTTATAGCCAAAATACCCAAAACTAGCTGTTAGAAACAACCCCAAGGGTGTCTCTAATGACTAAAAACTTTTGCATTACACTGAAAACTGTCAGGTCGCGGGCGCGGCTTCATCAGTCATGGGTGCGATCTGTGTAACGGCTAGTTTTTCAGAGACTCCATTGAATGTCGCGGGGGTGACATCTCTGACTGCGGGCGCGAAATCACTGGAAGGGAGATGCCTCTCGAGAGCGGCTGGATGCTTTGATGAGTGGCTCTTTGTTTTGATTCAGGGGCTCTCTAGTTTGATTGAGCGGCTCTCTAGTTGATCAAAACCACAGGAGCAATTCTATAACCGCGGGGCGCAAAATCACCGTGTAACGTCCATAATTAATTAACGATTAATTATGCCTTTAAGTATGTTTAATCATTTCAATAAGTATTGGAATCATTAGTATGTTTGATTTTGTTAATTGAGGTTGATTCATTTGTGATTATGAGTAGGAGGGGTGTAATTGGAAGAAATAATAGTTGGAGGTGGTTAATTGGTTATATGACAATATTTGATTGTTTGAGGAGTTATCTCTTGATGGTTAATTTCTATTAATTGTGTATTGTTAAGTATAATTGTGTGAAATAGGATTGGTGGGAGTTGGATTAATTGAAGGACTAGATTGTAAGAAAAAGTTGAGGAGCTATTTGTAAAAGAAGTATGAGAGTTGGATTAGATAGTTAATAGAAAGTTTAGGGAGTGGTGTAGGGAGATTGTTTCTAGAAGGACAAGTGGCACAAGTGGGGAGTGTAAGAGTAAGACAAGTGGCAAATGGAATAGTAAAAATAATAATTAAAAATTGTTAGTGGATTATCTCTACAAAGT
>CANYLF010463414.1:0-11282 GCA_948193215.1 Bocquillonia castaneifolia | reverse complement strand
TTGAATGTGTTTGTGTATAGGTTCATTTGGAATATTTGGAGGCTGGTGCAGATGTTTTGGTTACTTCTTCTTACCAGGTTTGTACCTTTGTGAAATCGATTAAAGTTTCTATCTTTGATGTTTTTCGAAAGAGATTAGCTTGAAAATTTTCTGTTACATATATATAGTTCAATGCTTAATATATATAAGAATATAGCGATTTGGGCTTAGTCCCTTTACCAATAAACATACTGGAAAATAATAAAGGTGAATCATTTGAATCGTATTACTGTTATAAATGATGTAAAATCTTGTTGAATGATTCCAATTGATGGGTTGTAAAATCAATAGAGAAAACCCGAATTTTTTTGTTTCTAAATTATATCTCTGTGTAAATCAGTAAATGTACCTTGTAATGTGAAATGTTTTGCTTTTTATAGTTTATTTGTGATATGTTATATTTCAATTTATCACAGAATATTTAAACTATTGTGTACACATTTTCAGTGTTATAATGTATTTCTTTCACTGCTCATTTAGCTGTTTCACAGCAATGGATTTAAAACCTTAAAAGATATATTGTTTGATATTGTACACTTTGCCAAATCATAGTGCACCATTCATCTGTTATAAAATGCTGGTCTAAATTTCAGGCTACTCTTCCTGGATTTGTGTCGAAAGGACTGACCCTTGAAGAAGCAGAGTCATTACTAAAGAAAAGTGTTAAATTAGCAGTTGAAGCTCGTGATAAGTTCTGGGATGCTGTGAAAAGCAATCCTACATGTCATTATAATCGAGCTTTGGTTGCAGCCTCCATTGGTAGCTATGGAGCTTATCTTGCTGATGGCTCAGAATACAGGTAGCACATGCTTCAAGAGTGCATGATTTAGATGACCCTGTTTTCATAGTTCAAAAGCTTAGTGGTATGGTTACATTTTACCCTTCTTTAGTAAATGTGATTGATGTTGTTCCCTTCCAGTGGATATTATGGGCCGGATGTGAATCTGGAAAAGCTGAAGGATTTTCATCGACGCAGATTGCAAGTTCTTGCAGAAGCAGGTCCAGATTTGTTGGCATTTGAGACAATTCCCAATAAACTCGAAGCGCAGGTTTGTTCATTTCGTATTTATGCTTTAGAGATTGTCACATTCATCTAGCATGTTGATACTTGATACATTGGGGAATCATTATGAGCTGATTAACTCAGTAGGAGCAATCCAGAAATGGCATGTGTCGGTAAAGAAGTGACTTAGTTTCACAACAGTAACAGATTTCAAGCTGAACAAAAGTTATTATTCGTTAATTGTTTCCTATAGCTGCATTTGGCCCAAGAAAACTGCAGTTACAATTAACGTGAAGGTTAATGTTACAATGTTAATTTATGTTCAGTTTTGCTTGTATCATGCCATGTTCTAGCTAACAGATATGGGCCCTTTAGGAAAATTAAAATATAGTTTCCAGCAAATCTCAGGAACTTGTAGATATTATAAACTGTTTTATTATAGTGCAACCTACTCAAAACCCTTTTGGCCTTCTTTTTCTTCCTATAAAAGTTTAAGAAATGAAGCAATCTTGCCTCAAGAGAAAGTAGGTAGAAAATAGGTGAAAGCTTTAGAAGTCCTTAGTGGTTGGTGAGAGATCTTTTTTTTGTGAATATTACTTTTAGAAATTATATTAAATGTACAAAAATAAAATAAAATTGCATTTTGTATCGCCTCTTGACAAACAGGCATGTGTTGAGTTGCTTGAAGAAGAAAATATCAACGTTCCATCTTGGATTTGCTTCAGCTCTATGGATGGTGAGAATGCGCCATCTGGGGAGAGTTTCCAGAAGTGCCTTGATGTAATAAACAAGAGCAACAAAGTGATTGCAGTTGGAATTAATTGTGCACCTCCCCATTTTATTGAGAGCCTTATAAGCAAATTTAGAAAGGTAAATGCTAAATGCCAAAATAATGACATAGCCAAAATTGACCAACATTTTTTTTCACCTCTTATACTCTTTAGTAATATGGTTGCTCAATTTCTTGCATCCAGTTAACCGAGAAATTTATAGTTGTTTATCCGAACAGTGGCGAGATATGGGATGGGAGAGCTAAAAGATGGCTGGTGAGTTTTGTGATGATTTGATACTGGATCAGCATTTACACATCACTTCTGCATTATGCAGGCTCTGATGAAACTCATTCAATTAACTTCTTCCTGCATTGTGCATTGACAGCCATCAACATGTTTCAATGATGACAAATTTGAATTGTATGCAACGAGATGGCATTGTTCAGGAGCTAGCCTTATTGGAGGCTGCTGTCGAACGACCCCCGCTACCATTCGAGCCATTTCAAGGGTTCTGAAACAGGAAAGAAACTAAGCAGTGTTATCAGGAAATTCTTGAAGCTAATTACACTACCACTTAATAATCAACAATATTTTCTTACTGTCATGAGATTTAGGTGATCAGAAATGAAATTTTAAATGAGTTATATATATCCAACTTTCTTCGATCATTAGGCATAAAGAAATTTTGCAACATATAGTTTATCTTTTGACATTATTTATAGCCATTTTTGGTTGTTGTAATGTAAGTTGAACAAACTGATGTAACACCTTCATACTGGTTCTTTAATTCTTCAAATTTCAACTTTGAAATCACATATGCGAACTTTGTTCAAGATTAGAAATTATATCGTAGGAAGGTAATATCGCCCACCTATATCAAACTAATTTCAAGAACGGAGCAACCGACTTAATTCTAAAGCCCATGGCACTTGTCTGGAAACACCTCTGACATTGTGGGAGCCCGAGTGCCAGGCTCATCTTAAATCTTCTACTTCCTCTTTCAAGTAAAAAAAACAATTGAAAAACCAAACTTATTATTTTTTTAAAGGTAAAATCAAACTTATTTAATCACGAGGCATTTCAGTTTTTACTGTAACTAAACAAAATTTATTGCTTCAAATACTGAAAGAGTAAATGTAATGTAAGGTTTATAACTCTCCTTACTTTTCTCTAAATAAATAACAATCTTATGTGTCATGATTTAGAATGTTATGATAACTTTATAAGGTTAAATTGGGGTTTTCAAAATTAAATAAATGATTATATAGTTTAATAATAATAATTTTATTTTGTACAAATTTGCCCTTTTACATTCGATATATTCAAAATGGCTTGAGGGTCAATTTGTCCCCTGAAATTATATCCAAAATCCAATTAACTCAAATTTTTAAATTTTATTTAATTTATCCACCAACTTATAAAAAATTCTCAATTACACCAAATGTAATATAAGGTTTATCACTCTCGTTACTTTTCTCTAAAAAAAAATCACAATACATCATGATATACGAAGTCATGATAACAACTTGTTAAGGTTAAATTAGGCTTTCAAAATTAAAAATAATGATTGTAAAGTTTAATAATAAATTTTTTGTACAAATTTAGCCTTTGACATTCAATGTATTCAAAATGGCTTAATGGTTAATTTGCCCCTGAACTTATATCTAATGTCTAACTAGTTCAAATCTTTAAATATTGGTCAATTTTGTAACATCCTAAAAAATAAAAATAAAAATATATGATAAAAAAATAATAATAAAAGATAATAATATATAATAAAAAATAATATTTTGGGAGGATTTATAAATATTATTGCAAAAGAAACTTTTTACAGTTTAATCCGGATGTATTTGAAAGAAAAATTGTTATGAAAGTTGTAAATTACCAAATCTCTAAAGATTAAAATGATAATTATCTATTATTATAAAAAAAAAAAAAGAAAAGAGAGAAAGAGAGGAGGGGGCACAAATCTCGTTTATATATATATATATACTCTCAAATTTCTAACTCTCATAACTTTCACATATGGAATTAGAATTAAATGATTCATGTGTCTACGAATTCTTGGTCTCTCAACTTTCAATTTAAGTGGTCAATTGATAGGGTTTTACCGGGTAGAATTTGCAAATCTGCGGTAAGAAGTTTTAAACAGATTTTCTCATTTTCTGTTAAATTCATTTATTATTTTATAAAACTTATTATATATCTGTAATTTAAAACTTGAGAGGAGTCCGATGGTATTTTCAGAATTTAACTCTGATACCATTTGTACCGGTGACTTGGCGGGCCCTACGTGGACCCCACCAGCAGGCCCCATAAGTGGACCCTAGAGTGGACCCCCGCTGTGGGCCCCACGAGTACTATTAGCAGGGTACTATTCACGACACTGTTCATTGACAAAAATTATCATTCAGCTCATTTTTTGTGCTGATCTTAATGGTGTAATTGAAATCTGAAAATTAGATGCCGGTTTTGGCTAAAGAGCAAAAGGATTGGAGGGAATGGAACATAATCACTAGTCAGGTGAGGAAATAAGTTATTTTCTATATATGAGGGTCCCTCGGTTGTACCATTGGATTATTGAGTTTTGCATACTGAATGTTGGTATGTATCTGTTGCAGGTACACATGCCCGTCCCTGGACCAGCCAGCTTGCTGTGCTTGGTCGCACTTGGTGACGTATTGTGGGTCATCCCACCTCTTCAGTCACTCCTTCCAGACTCCATCTGGGACACTCTTGTCCCTCACCTTCTTCTTTTCCCACTTGTCCTTTATATCATATACGGTATTAACATATCGATTTAATGCATGCTCGAAGAAAGCCTTCTTCACAATAGCTTTAGACTTAACCCACCTATACAACTTCCGCAAAAAAAAAAAAAGTTAGGCAAGAGTTAAACTAAAAACAACTAAGTATAAACAATTAATTAGAAATAATTAATGAAAAATAAGTAAATAAAAAGAAAAAGAATTACCCTGAACTCTCTCCAGAACATCTCTTTATCATCCAGCTCTAAGGACTTACAGGAAATGTCTTACGGCTTCCAATCCTTTTATTTTCTCTAAGACTAGTAGCTTTTCTGCCAACAACTTCGTCTTCTTAATTTAAATTTGATACATGAACTCAAAAAGAGCATTTACCCTTACGTCGGGTCTTTCTCACCTTTCACTACCTATTGTATTTAGATTGACTCTCTTTGGGATCATGCTTTGACTTCAACCCAATTCCTCCACTCCTAGAAAGTATGTTGTGCTTTGGGGCGATGAAACTTGGCTTGGTTTTCCACTTTATTAAAAGGTTCCCATCGAGAAATTAATTAATTAAATTTAAGAAGAACTCCCCCTGGGTTTTTCTAAATCTGGAGGAAGTTAATCAGAAGAGGCTCTTCAAAAATGGATTAACCTAAGGCAAGGTTGACTTATCCTAGAGGAAGGTGTCTCAAGAAGAGAAGAAGCTGATGCAGAAGATGTCAGACATGCACTTGGAGACCTTCTCAGAAGGCTTCATTCTATCATTGTAAAAAAGTGAAAACACAACTTAGATGTCAGTTACAACATAGTGTATGAAAAATAATTTCTTAATGAAATTAATCAAATGAATACAATTGAAAATATTTACCTGGCCTTATTCTTCCCTACTGAACAGCAAGTATGTCAGATCCTTATAGTGGTCAGGAGACTCAGGTTGCCCAGTTGGATCCTCATCCTGCTCATCCTAATAACTCTGATCAACTGTCTGAGGCTCCTCCTCAGTACGAGGCACCTCAGTAGTCTGAGTCACATCCTGGGGCACATATCCCCCCTCTTCCTCATCCCTAAGATGAGGGATGTATCATATTCCACTAGACCTGCCCTGACCCATACTGTTGCCTCTGCTTCGCATACCTTTAAATAAAAATTATATAATAAAGGATTCATTTAATAAACTAAATGATCTAAGTCTAAGTTAAGTAGAAGTGTTTGTTAGTACTATACTTTTCATCATCATTGGTGTCATCATATGTTGGTTCCTCATCTTCAGAAGTGGTAACATTAGTTTCAAACTCATCTTCTTCAGCCGAGCCCCCCTTATTTTCCATAATTTGTTAATCACCATCCTCATCAATATCATAACTTGCTACTAAAACCACGTCATCATCATCGACCACTGATTGAAGGAATACTTCCTCAGTGTCATCAATTTGAAATGGTGGCTTGATTATATTAATAGTTGTTGTAACTGGAATATCAATGGCAGCTTGAGCTTTTGTTTTACACACGGCTAGCCATTGAATTACGTCCCTTTTAGCATCCGGATACTTACAAAAATGTACTTGTGAAGCCTGTGCAGCCAAAATAGAAGGTTCATACTTGTTTAACTGCATTCTTTTGTGCACGTCCACAAGTTTATATCAAGGATGTATAATTATACCCGAATTTAGTGTTGAATCGTACCAATCACACTTGAACAAAATAGTCTTTTTGATGGGGAGGGCTTGAAATTCCAACTCTACCACTTCAGCGAGAGTCCCAAAATAGTCAGTCTCATTTTCAGAATAGGTAGATCCATTAATACAAACACCACTATTTTTTGTGGCTCGGTTACTCCCATAAGAATCAGTATGGCACCTAAATCCGTTTACATAGTAACCGTTAAAAGTTTTCACTTTTCTTAAAGGATGGCGAGATAATGATTAGATATATTGCTCAAAGGTCTACGGGCCTGTATAACATAAAAACACTAGCCTGATAGCCGAAGAACCTTGCCGGCACAGGTGCTGTTCTTCTTACAGCAACAACCTAAAAAAAAACCCCACAAAACTCTAGCTCCCTGCTTATCTCTCCCCCTATTTCTCCATCTCTTTTCTCTTCCTTCACTTCTTTTCTCCTCTTCTTCTCCTTCTTCTCTTCAACTATTATGTTCACTTCTGCAACAAAATTTCATGAAAGTGGGGGGAGGGGGAAGCGTTTCTGTTTTAAAGGCCTTAATTTTACTGACAGATAAATCCGTCGGTAACCACTAATTTAATGAAATTATGCATTGCGGTTATGACGGACTACCGACGGATTTATCACTCACAATCCGTCATTGTGCTTTTCAATTTTAAAAATATTTAATAAACTTGCTGACAGGCATAGTCTGTCGGTAATTCCGTCAGTATATTATTGGCGTGAATTCCCACTAAAAATAGCGACGGTTTTACCGACTAAATATGGCCATCGGCAAGTTTCTGTTGTTATTTCGTCGCTATCTAGTCAAATTTTTTTCCACCCATTCCGTCGGTGTTTTGTAGTAACTGTTATTCTAATATAGAGTATTATTATATAGAGGTTCTATTGTATATCATTACTAGTTGAGATGTAAATAAATTAGTTCATGAGCAATTTGGTGTTCGACTTATTAAAGAACTTGACTCAAACTTGTTTGTAAATTAAATGAGCTGAGTTCGAGCTCAATTTTTTTATTTGTTTAGTTAAATAGGCCGAGTTTTGACATTAAAATGCTTAGCTTGTTTATGTTCATGAACAACTTGATTATGAGTTCATGAATTTGTTCATTTAAAAGCTTGTGAACGAGCTTGTTTAAGTGTTCATTTAACATATATTATACTTATAAGTAAATAGATATTAAGGAGATGAAATCCAATCCTATCAAAATTCAGTTCAGATAATAAAATTTAAATTTGTCTCTAAAGAATTATTCGAATCCACTTTATTCAAATAGAATCATCACGGATACTCGGAAAAATTCAGCCAATTGCTATCCCTAATTAGAGCCCTACTTACTAGCAATATATACCACAGATCTGTGAATAATTTATCTTCGTTGGCAAAACTTTGAAACATACATGTGAGTTGAGAGGGACGAAAGACGGGGAGAGAATAGGAAAATAAAGGGTAAGAAAGCTATAGGTAAAGTCATTTTCAAGCAAAGGAATATGTCTACGTTTCCCTATGAAGGCCTTTCATTCCTCCCTTAGATTTTTCCTATACGGTCCATTTTATAATATTGAAGAGGATTGATGAGGCTTCCTCATCATCGTTATCCACTATATATCCTTAAGACCTTAACCCTATCTCTTTATTATACATGATAATTAAATTCTAAACCAAAATCAACTTAATTTCAATGGTCTTATCCTTTTTTAAGTTTTCATTTTTCAATGTCTTGCTAGGCATGCTGCCTTTTCTTCAACATATGGTGTTACAAATTTCCAACTTGTGTCCTTTTCTACGTACGTACCACTTCAACATATAGGTCTCCCTCCTACGGGTGTGCAAACAGTGGTTCGGTTCGGTTTCTGAATCAGTTAAATCGCACGGTTTGACAGTTGTGGTTTAGTGAAACCAAATCAAACCGCTATTACATATAAACCGAAGTCGAACCAAATCAAATTAATTGTTTATTTCAGTTCGGTTCGTCGGTTTAATTTTTATTTTTTAAATATTTTATAAATAATTATTATACTTTTTTATACATATTTATTAAAAAAAATTAATAAGAATATATGTACATAAATAATATATGTGAAAAATATATGAAAACATATGAAATGTATAAAAAAAATAATAATAATAAATTGAATTGCGGTTTTCTGTTTGGTTCGGTTTTCAAAACTCTCAAACTGAACCGCAAACCGCAAACCGTAATTTCTGAATTCCTCCAACCAAACTGCATAGTCGAACCTAATTAATCGAACCAAAATGTAAATTTTGACTCGATTTAGTTCAGAAGTGCGACTCGATTCGGTTTTTGCATGGCCCTACTCCCGCCTCTACATTTCCACAGTAAGCAGCTTTCCACATGCGTCAAGAGTGCCAAACTCTATACGGAAGGGTGATTTTCTAGAGAGTTTAAACAAAGCATGTCCCTAATTAATTAATGTTTATATTTTAATGCCAATCACAAAGTGTATTTTATCATTACTTTTTTTTATAAAATAGTAAATTTTAGTTTATTAATCATTATTGGACAAAGTATACTACAATAATTTGAAGTAGCCAAAAACTAAAAATAAATATTCATATACTTAATTTTGAACATAACTAAAACTAAAGTTATAATTAATATTACTTTAAATTTCAACCCACATAAATTTTAATTTAATTTTTGCTAAGTTTAAAAATAAGCATGTGCATATTTATTTTTAAGCTGCTGGTTACTTAAAATTTATTATAAAAATATAAAACAATATTATTTTTTTGGTAATTGAAAAAACAATATTATTGTTAAAAATATTTAAAATCAAATCAAAGAAAAGGACTCAAAGTTATATTTTTATGGGCCTAACGGATAAAAGTTTAAATTTTTTTTATTTATATTTTTTAGTAAAACTTTTAAATTTTAATAATTTGTCCTAATATCAAATTATTACTATAATTGTGTCAAATTGCTCAAATATATTCAGAATTATATGTAATTATTAAATCATGCACGCTATGGGTGTATAGTGTATAATTTTAATTTATTTTTTTATAAGAACTTTTAATTTATTTTGTTCAGTAAGATACCATTTGTGGTAATTAAATTCTTAATTATGCAAGGTTTCTATATCAAAATTCAATACAATTATAGTGAAAAATTAAAATTTGAACAATTCAGTTAAAATAAAAATATGTGATTTAAATTTCAGAAAAAATCAAATGGATAAAAAAGTTTTAGATTTTTTAACGATAATATCGATTGAGTTCATTTAATAATTTATATTTTTAATGATTTAAGGGTACCATATAGTTGTACACTTTGTTGGACTTTACGCCACTTTTAAATTTTGACCAAGTTTAATTATAAAGCATAAACCATCAAAGATGACTGACTCTAAGTTAAAAAATAACAATTATAGTTGTATTTGGGGCTATAAACGATCCGAATGATTTGAGTTCGATTTGAATTTGACTCGTATTTTAATTCATTCATATTTATTCTTGAATATAATGAGCTAAATTTGATCTTATTTTTTCTTTAAAAATTCGAGCCCAACTTAAGAAAATAAGTATTCGGTTCGGTATGTTCATATGAGTTTTTAGGTTCGTAAAAATTATGTACTTAAAATAATTAATATTTTATTTTTATCTACATATTTTTTAAAAAATAAATTTTATCAATTCATATTTGATATTTATAAATTAAATTAGAAGATAAATATAAAAAATCATAATTTAAATCAAATAATGGGTAAATATTTTTAGTTTATATTATAAACGAGCTCAAAACGAGTCGAACTTGATGTAATACCCGGATTTTTGACATTAATTTTCTCTGAATTTATTTATTTTAATTCGAGATTAATTAATTAAGCTCGAAAATAAATTTATTTTCCTGGAATTTAATCAATTGATCCGGTATTAAATTAAACGGGTTTAAAGTTTAAAAATTAAAAATAATAGTTAGGGATATTATTTTAACATAATTTTCTATGTGAAAGTGTTAAAATATTATATGAACTCGTGTTTAAAATTTCAGCTCAATCCGAGTTTGGAATGAAAAGTAATTGAGGAAAATGTCCTATTTGTAAACTCAGAAACTTCGGATATAAGCTATAACCATTGATGGACTAAATCGTCAGAATTAAAATGTCAGAAAATGTCTGCCAGAGTCCCCCAAATTCTCTCGAATTTCACTGTAGCAGCTGATTTTTCTTACCGTCCGTTCTCCCTCATCCGGACATCGATTCAGGCGATTCAAGAGTCTAAATTATAGTACTCAGAGAGACCTATCCATACGTACTAACAATTTTGATAACTGTCACCAGTGGAGAGAGAAAAGAGCCCCGCAAGTTTCAGCCAAGGGGGTTATCATTGTTCATCAATTTCTGGCCATTTTTACTCAAAATTGACACTGGCGAATTGTAGATTGTGGAAAACAGAGTGTGTTAGGCTTTGGAATCGAATAAAACGGTGATTGGAAGTGGCTGATCGGAGCACCAAGGGTTCGCCGGCGCCGACACCTTATAAGCTCAGATCCCGACAATCAGTGACTCTTTTGGACAATCCGAAGTGATTTTTGAACTCCTTGAAACCTGATCTAGTAGTCTGGAAAGTTTGGGGGCAAGGTGGCCGGAAAATTTCACGGCCACTGTGGAAGGTGGTCCTGTGGGCCCCACTCTGGACGGCCGAAATATTTTTAAAAAATACTATAAATTATTTTGGACAACTTTTGTAAAGGCTGATAGGTAGACGATGTGTAGTTTTTAAATTAAAAATCCCGGAAGTTAAAACGCAATCTATGGAAATCCCGGAAACGCGTGATAAGTGTCTAGTTTATACGTTTAAGCTTTAAAAATATTATTAGGATGTTAAATAAGTATTATTGGAATTAATTCGGTTAATATATGCCGATTAATTAATTAATCAAAATATAAGCCGAATTAAGATGGTATAAATGCGGGATTGATTAATATATTTATAATTGATGTTGGTGGACTTAAAATGTATATTATTTGATAAATTAGGTGATGTGATAGGTTAATATAAATGTGGATATAAAAT